>JAKSZP010018645.1:0-123766 GCA_022478985.1 Massospora cicadina
CTCCTTCAGTTGCAATCTCAAATTGCTTAAAGTACCCATGAATATTCCCTTCATGATTGAATGGGGGCAGCTTAGTGCATTCGACCTCCTTGAGCATCTCATCTTGTTTTTAAGCACAGCATCCAATGCCAGTTTTAGCTTCGCATAGGCAAATGACCCAGAGTTGGGTAAAATATTTATCAAAACAACATCAATGCAGCATAGCTGGCAACTGAGTTTTTATCATTGATATTTGATCAATGGGTCCCCTGTAGTGAGCACCACTGTTATAAAATTGGCAATATCCAAGGGATACGCCACCAGATTTGCACAGGGTTCAACCCACTGAGCAAGTAGAAACAACAATATGATGATCGTTGCCCTTGGAACACAAAAATAACTTAATAATAAATATGGAGCATTAGCTCCCGCTACTTCTTTCTTTAATATACTTAATATCGTGGCTTCTTCTAATTTCGCTGACTTTCAACCTACTTAACAACAACCTTCCTTGATCATCTAGTCTCGCCTATATAGTAATGACTTCTGATTTAACTACTCGTATGGCTTAGTAATTTAATTCGCCATATCTTAATGACTCCATCAATTCTTCATTTGTTAAGTTCACAATCGCCTAATTAGAGGCGATTTCCCAATAACCCAATATCGCCTTATGTCAAGGCATTCAATTAATCGATACCTATAGTAAACTCAATGGATTTAATCCGTTCTGCCATCACAACTGAGGGCTATCGTTCAATCATATCAGAATTGATACAAGGGGTCTAAACATCCTATGGTTATGTGAAGTGATAATAAGTCAATTACCTACTATTATAAGCTTAAAGGTTGGTTCACATGAAACCATAACGCACCACAATCTCATCATTCTTAACTTTAAGTATGAGTTTGTCAAGGGGTCTAATCATCTGGCTGGATATTTTAGGTCACAATCCACATATGGGCCCTGAACTTAGCGCCAAATCTAAGTTAGCCACAGTGATTCCCCTGAATAAGTTGTGACCCCACTTAAACTGACTTTGCCACAGTTGCTCCTTCTCCATCGCGTCCTAAAACTAAAACCCTGTTTGCCACCTAACTTAATGTTCCTGTAACTGTGTCAGTGCCTGTTATCAATGAATGTTTGTGTATATCTGTTCCTACTCCGCATGATTTTATAGGTTCACTTCTGAATGCTGTGTTAGCTTTCCAATCTTCTGATTCTGAAGGCCTCGACCTCTTGACTAAGATTGAAGCTGAAAAACCCCATTTGTATAATACTTCCAATTAAAACATTTTTTATACATAAAAAATATATCTAAGTACCTTCTGGCCTGCATGACCATGTTGTAAAATTTTATGGTCTGGATATTATCAGCTAATAACCCCTATACCTTACTACTTGCACAGGTTCAGTTCTTGTGCAATTTGTCCACATTATATTGTTGTTGATATAAATGGTTGATAATAGTATGACGACTATTATCCATAGTTGAATGGAATTCTTAGATCTTGCCCAACTCTTGGCCAGTATTTCCGCTCAAAATACTTGAGATGTCTCAAAATAGGGATTCATTCCCTCATACTGTCTAATCTGATCTTCTCTGAGATTTCCTGGTAAAGTTTCTCCAGTTTGACACTAGTCAGCAGCAATCCCCAATTTGTTTCTGCTTCTTCTCTGGGTCCCCGCTCAGATCCTTACTCTTTTCATTTTAAGAGTTTCCCAATTATCACACACAGCAATAATATCCTTGAGAATGAGTAGAATAATTGAAAGCTGATAAAGTTTACTACTTAAACTATATACCAGATGAAAACTATAGAACCTTTTTATTAAAAGTGAATTTTCAGAAAATTAATAGTGGGGATTCGGTCATCTAACCCTCAATTGATACCTCTCTGATGAAATAGCAGCCATTGCCGTTGAATCACCCATCTTCATCTCAGCATCAATGGTCTTGCTTATCCTGGCTAGAATTCCATCATTGGACATCCTTGAGACCTAAGGTGGAAAGAGTTGAAAAAAGTTTCCCTAACATTTTCCTTTCAATCTAAGCAAACCAACCATATTTGTCTAGCAACCTTCTTAGGTAATGAGAGTTGTTACCTATTAAGGAAGGTCACAAATTAAATGATTGATTTTCTAGTTGCAGGTGGCATCACTCGCATTGCGACTTACTAATTACATTCCCAATCAGTCAGTGATGAAACCTGACTGATCCTAATTGGTATACCTGATAGTTAATCACTATCAGATGCCCCATTTTGTCAGCAACTCTGCCTGACAAGATCTTAAGCATTTGTCCGGATCAATCCTTGATGGATCCAACCAGGCAAATATCCTAAAATCCCCCAAACATAGCTACTCCAAAATCAGGGTCAACCAATTTCCTATTCACCTCACAAAAGGGAATTATCCCCTAGAGATTCCTAGTAATCTAGCAGGCTGGGAATATGGGCAAAAATCTCAACACATCCTCCTCTTACCTATATCTCCAGCAAAAAAGGACTATGGTAGGAGAACACTACTTCAGACACTCAGTCAAATACTTCATTTGCTCAAGTAAAGTATGATCACCAATACTAAACACTTCTTGGGATGACCTTCAGCATGCGGCTTTCTTCCTCTTCCTCCTTGCTACCACCTACTCAGAGTGCGGTCCCCAAGATCTACTATCATGCCAGGCTGATCAATTTACTTGTGACAATATTAGTCCTGGGATCTGGTTGTTCCCCTGTCAGGGCATATGACCCACTGTCATATCTAGGATTCTTGGTCCAGCATCCTCGATTTCCTGATTTTCTCCTCGTCCTAGACAGGAGACTCTTGCTGTCAATGTTAATTTCGTGGCCCAATTAAGAATGCTCCTTATGTTAACCCTTGTTATCTTCTTCTCATAAAATCTTGGATTATATCATTCTTAATTCTTCTCTGGAGAGCTTATCCCATAAATTTTAAGATTAATTTCTCTGAAATTGGAGCTTAATGAATTGTAGAGTACATAATGTTGACTTCCATATAAGTCTGACATCCCCCTCTCATCCAGCTCATATGTCAAATTCTGAGTCACGGTACCAACAGCTACTCAACAGTTTGTCTGATCAAGATCTTTGGTTCTTCCAGCAGATGAGTTATAATGCACGACTAACCTCTTCTATGGTCCTTCCAGGACTCATATGCCTAGTCTGGCACTAGCAGCTAGTCTTTTCATGGAATTACCAGAAATGGTAATCAACCCTTCAGAAACCAGGGTTACAATCATTCTAAATGACTTGCGGCTGATTCTCCCTTTGTCAGCAATTCCAGAGCTGGATTTCAAAACTCTTTTTGAATTCAGCTCCTTTTGCGGATGCACTTAACATCATCATGGATGCTCCTGAAATTATGCCCTTCAATCTTGATTTCTCCTTTCTTGATGGGTCAGACTTTCTTCCTGAGTTCCTCTTCTGACTCAGACAATACTACAAACCCGCTGTCTTGGCTAATGAGCTCACCATCGGTAACAGTATTCATTTTGAACTTTCCTATGCAGAATTGAGGGCTCAAGTTACTAAGGCTTTATCCCTAGTGCTGAGTCCTTCCAACCTTGAGAAAATCCTAGATTGGGATACCGCCGCTTATGCTTTTTGCTTTGACAGCCAAGTTCTTTGAAGTTGGGCCACAAAGCTTTCCAGCCTCTCCTGGGTTCCATTGCTCTTTCTGCTTCAGCTTCTGAGAAGCTTGCAGTCATTGCTTGCAGAATTTCCATTTTCTCCTTGCACAAATATCTTGTTTCTGATGCCTCCCATCAGTATCTTCTTCTGATGGATTTAATAGGTGGCATGATTTGGCAACCCCCATCCAGTATCCCTTGTTTGCTGCTGGCCCATATGTCCAATGTTCTTGATGAAGCCTGTCATCAGGCGCTCAAGACTAATCTTCTAGCTCCAGTACCATATTGGGATTACTTGGGGTTATTCACCAACTGCCTCTTTCTATATTGTTGCTTCCCTCCCCACTCTAGGGGTTTTGCGATTGGCTTCTTCTGACATCTCAATTTCCCTTCCCCTAATCGCTTTCTCGCAGGGGTCTGCATCTGCTAAAGAAATTGGTTTTGTGTAGGTCTAGCCCTTGCTAGCATCCGATCTCACATAGATTTCAACAGGTTATTCACTCCTACCGCAATCCATCGTCCCTCCCCCAAGAGGTGACATAGGCAGAATCATCCCCATATTGAGGACAATTAATAAAAATAAAAATTATAAAAATATTGGTTTTTTCTACACAGTTTATAATCTTTTTTCCAATATTTTATCAATCTTTTATTTTTTTTTCTTCTTTTTTCTTGGGACTTGACCTTAATTTAGTTCAGCGGTCCATCTTTTTTATTTTTTCCCCAAACTTGGGCCTAGGTATTCTTAAACCTACCAGTTTTCTAAGGTTCAGAGGTCTTACTTTTTCAATACTTAACCATTTATTTTGGATCAGCAGTCCTTTTTTCAGACTTAACCAAACATCAGGACATAGCCATCTCAATAGTTTTGCAGTACTTTGGGAACACTGTTTATTAATGTTTCTTCAATCCACTACTTCAAATATTTAGCATAACTTAATTTGCAATTCTTCCATTCAAAAGGTTCTTGATGTAATAGGCATTCATCACCATCTTGGCAATAATCTCAAATGGACCTGACCACAATGCATCCAGTTTGTTTTTTTTCCCAAAAACCATGCATATCACAACAGGCAACCCTTTCGCCTATTCAATATTCTGCTAGGGCCGGTCAGTTCATATTTTCCATCAATTTCGCTCACATCTTTTTCTTCAACGTAGTAATGAATGCTTGTGATTGCATTTTGATCAGGATATTTGTCAGTCAGTTCAAGTACTGTTCAGCACTCATCTCCAATGTTGGTTCTACCACTAAATATAAAATTGGCAGCAACGCGGCCTTCCTCTCATATAGCAACTCAAACGGCATTTTTCCCATCGCTGTATGATGACTGATATTGTAGGTGAATGTCACCAAACTCAGGTACATTCCCCACATGGAAGTTCTTCCTGCAACCAGCTTCCTCAGCGTCGCGGCCAGCATTCCATTTACTCATTCTAACAGTCCGTTCATCTCTGCCTGGTAAGGTACAGACATGACTCCTCAGATATCTATTATCTCATTAAGTAGCAGGATCACATGAGATGTGAAGTTTGTCCTAATATTGCTAAGCAGGACTTGCGGGCATCCATTTCAGTATACTACTTGATCCAGAATGAACTTTGCGGTGCTGGTAGCATCTACTTTCGCCAGGGCCTTCATCTCAACCCACCTTATCAGATGGTCAATAGCAACTATTATGTACTTGACTCCCCCTGTGCTCATCATCAGCAGTCCCATCACGTTGATAGACACCATATGCCAGTAAAATCCAGGGCGAACCAGTTGGTATCCAGTTGTAATCTTATGTGGCTTGTGCAGCTGGCACTCCATGCAACAAGCTAGATAGTTGGCGACAGCATAGTTGATTGACTCCCAGTAGTAGTACTGGCAAATATGATTGGTGGTTTTTCTCAGGCCTCCATGCCTGACAACCTTATGAGCGACTCAAACAATAGCTGCTCTTTCTGATGGCTCAGGAATAATAACTGCTTCCCATTAATCATCTTTAACAATTGTCCATCCATAGTCTCAGTGTTTTCCATCAATTTTTGAAGTGCACCTTAGACATCTCAGGGCTCGTGTCAGGCAAACAGCAAGTAAGAATTAGATCAGCCTGCCAGCCTAGGCGCCAAAGCACCCAAACGGCAAACCAGAATGCCGAAGGCACTGCTGCTGGTATAACTGATATGGAACTGGAAAGATATTTTCTCAACAACTGCCGGTGAGCCAGAATCTCATACAGGCACATAATACAATACCAGACAAGTACGGCCACTAACCCCAAGGGGAGTGTATAGGTCAGCGGAATAGGCGGTTTCTTTTTCAGCATAAAAAAAGTAGATTTTTAGGAAAGGGTTTTTATTGGAAAATTTAGGAAAGAAAAATTGACCAACAATTTTCTCAGTGCAATGTGACTGATTAAATAGTGGGCAATTTAGAAGGGAACCAAGCTGGGATTGGGTCCCTCAAGTTTAACCTAACCAGAGAATTGTTTGGGAATGGGGAACAGATAAGTTAATTGAGAACTGACATCAAAGAATTTGGTGATGGGCTGAGTCACTATAGGTTTGACCTTGAACGTCTGAACCAAAGCTTGGATACGTTTCTGACAGTTGGCATGACAGTGTTTAGCCTGATGAGCAGCGGGAATCCTCTAAGGTTACCCCACGTAGGGGCGGCCCATTTGGTTGGGAATGGGTTTGGGACGTCCAACCCGCCCATGCCCAGTTGCTGGGCCATTTTTTCAGTCAGAATCATTGCTTTGGGCACAACACCCAATTTGTTAGCAGGGAGCTTCAAACCCTTGTCGATGGTGCCCAATGCTGTTATTTGATCATCAGGGATGATCCCCCAACGATTTTGAAAGGGGGATTTTCTCAATTGTAGTGTTAACTGAATTGAGACTGTCAGCTGTTCCAGCTAATAGGTCAGTCTTCATTTCTTTTTAACACTTAAAATTTGAACAATGGCCTGACTGCCACTCAATGTTGTTCTGATCAATTTCATTTCAGTGATCTTAGTGCAAAATTTTCACTAATTCCCCATAACAGTTCTGCCAAGGTAAGTGTGGGTACCAGAGGAGGGATCCAAAGCGAAAGAGCTGTTACCCAGTGCTCATTTACCACGTGGGCAAGATCGCCCTGAGTGATGAGAGGTACAGCCATCCTCTTTGGTACCTTCTTGCTCAGAAATGGGAAAATGGTTTAATCAATACCCAGGGGACGTTCCCCGGCACTTACATTACCCTTTCCTTTTTCCAAGGGAAAAGCCCCACTGCTGGGAAACTGCATGAGAGCCACATTCTTGTGTGCCTTGGGTAACTTGATTGCCATAACTGTCGCGACTTTTTGGGGAGGGCGGGGAGCATCAGGGTGGGATATATGAAACACATTGACCAATTCCATACAGTTTGCACAATCACGCTCCTTGACCCAACTGTTCTTGTATGCAGGATACCCTTTTTAAGCCACTAGATATTGAACGGACCATCGGGACTTGCAGGATTCTAGGATATTCTCCACCTTGGCTTCTTCTGCACCCTCAATGGTGATCAGTTTAGGTTCTGTGGGAACTGTGCCCTTGAAAGGCGACAGCTGGGAAACGTGGAAGATGGGATGCTATTTCCAGTGAGCTTTGAGATTTAAACGGAAAGCACCATTACCCAAGAACTCTTCCACCAAATGGGGACTTAAATGCTTACTTGCGAATTTGTGAAAAGGTGCTTGAATTCATAAATGGCGGGTATCAAGCATAACGTAGGAGCCCACCATAAACTCGTGACACAGAAGACACTTTTGATCCACGAACTACTTTATAGTCATATATAGCTTTAGTGAGGTGTTCCTGCACCAAGGATTGAGTTGGCCTAATATGTTCAGCGTGATCCGCGGCAGCTTGGACCTCAGGCTGCAAGCAAGCACTGACCAAAAACGAAGGATTATAACCCAACGTTGCTTCGTAGGGCAAAAACCCCATAGACACGTGGGTTCCATTGTTATAAGCAAATTGAGCGATGGGAAGGTCGTTGGCCCAGGTGTCCTTTGCAGCAGCAGCATAGCAACGCAGGTACTGTTCAAGTACTTGGTTAACTCGCTCAGTCTGTCCATCAGACTGGGGATAGTATGCTGTGAAACAGCAGGGGGATATTTTTAGGATTGAGAGAAGTTCACTCCAAAACCGCGCTGTGAACTGGGAACCATGGTTGCTGATAATCTCCTGTGGGAGACCAAACATTGAGAACATGACAGACAAAAAGACGGGAAGTCTCCTCCAACGTATTTGCAGAAGTGCAAGGAATAAAGAGGGAAAATTTAGTGAAACAATTCACCACCACCATCACCACTGTGAACCCATTAGAGCAGGGGAGTTCAACAATAAAATCCACGGACACCAACATCCATGGACCCTCCACCTGCTGTAAGGAGTGTAAGAGACCGTTTCTACTGGAGCAGTCTGACTTAGCCCAAGCACAATTAATGCAGTTGGCGATCCAGACTGGAACTTCTTTTTTCAAACCCACCCAATTGTAGGTCCATTTAATCAATTCAATGCATTTCCTATTACCAGGATGGACGATTGTGGGAGATCATGATGTGCGCAGAATACCTCAGTTCTGAAGGAGGGAGGAACCCAAACGCGTGACCAAAAATAAATAAGACCCTCCTCCAATGAATATAGGGAGTGTTTATGCTTCTGGTGGGATAACTGCTCGACCAACTCCATGCCCTCAGGGAAGGCCATTTGACTGGCTAAGACCTGAGCAACTAATGGAGCGTTGGGGGCCAGAGCGATGGAGGAAACAACAGGGGATACAATTGACAGGATTTGGGCAGCAGGAATCACAGTAACGAGATCCACTTCCTCCAGATCCGCAGAACAGTGGGTGGGGCTGCGGCTGAGAAAATCAGGAAGCACGCTGAGCGCACCTTTAGCAAATTTTTATTTAAAATTAAAACTGCACAAGTCCTGATAGGTTTGGGCTTGCTGATGTGCCAATTTTTGGGGTTTAAAAAGTACAAAAGGGCTTGGTGATCTGTGTGGACCATTAACTTCATTTTGAGCACCCTGTAACAGGTACCGCCAATGAGTTAGAGCCCATACAATGGCTTCCAACTCCTTGTCATAAATAGCCTAAGACTGCTCCATAGAGGTGAACTTTTGGGAAAAGTAGGCGACCAGGTGTTCCAAGCCATCGTGCTCCTGGAGCAACACCGCCCCCACTGCTACAGAAGAAGCATCACATGCAATAATATATAGCATGGTGGGATTGGCATGCTTTAAAATGGGAGGAGATATGAACACCTCTTTAATCGATTTGAATGCCTGTTGGCATTTGGGTGTCCAATGGAACGGTACATTTTTCCCTGCAAGGGGGTGTAGTGGGGCAGCAAGCTGGGAAAGGGCTGGGAAATCTTTTTAAGAAAAATGATGGTTCCCAAGAAACTCTGTAGTTGCTTCTAGGTAGTCAGGGTGGCCATTCTCGGATAGCATCCATTTTATTGGGTGGGATCGCATAACCATCTTTAAGGATGAGGTTCCCAAGGAAGTTAACCTCCTTTTTATAGAACTCACACTTAGAAGGCTTGACGAATAAGCCTGCCTTATGCAAGGCGGCCACCACTGCTTTCAAATCAGCAGCGTGTTGCTTGGGAGTTAGTGAATGAACCAGAATGACATTGATACATGCAACTGCGCAGGTAAACTGGAGGTCACCCAGTACATTGTCAATCATACATTGGAACATAGTGGGAGCATTCTTCAACCCAAAGAACATTACGCGGAATTGGAAAATGCCTCGCTTCATCTGGATTGCTGTTAACCATTCTTGCCCTTTCATTACCCAAATCTGGTTAAAAGTACTAATGAGATCCAGCTTGGAAAACACCTGAGACTTAGCAATGGCCTGGCTTATCATCTGCTCTAGAGGCAGGGGGTAGGGATCAGAAACCGTAATTTTATTAAGTGTCCATAGTCCACGCAAGGGTGGAGGGAACCATTGGCTTTTTTAGCGAAGATGATGGGGGATGCAACGGGTGAGGTCTCCTTGAACAACCACCCTTTTTCAGCATATTGTCCAACTAGGTGTTGAGTGCAATCTCTTTCTCTGCTGTATGGGGATGCAACGGACATTTGATATTCACCAACTCCACAGTTGTTCGAAATCCACAGTCAAACCTAGTGTGAGGTGGCAGACGATCTGCCTTTTCCAAGTCAAAGATACTTTAATATTGCATTAAGCTTTGAGAAAAATTGGCCGGTATGCCCGCAGAAGTGATGAGGGAAGTAGTAGAACTGCGGCCTTGTGTTTTCTTAAGAGTGTTAATCATAGGGAATTCACCCTCCAGTTGATCATTAGCGAATGACAGCATGTTAGACTCCAAGTGGATCTTGACATGTTGCTGACGCCACCATCCCACTCCTAAGATCACCAAAAACATTAAGTTTGGCATAGCAGAAAAGCGGTCGCAGAAGCTGAACTGGTGTATTAAAAACGTGAGTGGGCGGCGAACCAGGTATGAGGTTTGGGAGGCTGACAATGCAAACATCACCAAGGGACCTGCATCCAGGTCAAGTTCCAATTGCTGGGGCAGTTCTACACTCATAAAATTACCTGCAGCTCCGGTGTCCACCAGGGCCTCAAAGGAGATGTGATGGGACCCAACACTAATCTTCATGGGTAATAAGAAGTAAGCGAAATTCTTTTTATTGGTAGTTGTGGATAAATCCAGTGATACCAAAGAGATGGTAGTGGGGTCAGGGGAAACCGCTAGGCTCTTATGGGGGGTAAACTCATTTTAAGTCAAGGTGTCAGATCCTACTGACATGGGCAAAATAGCCGCGGCAACTATGGGATATGGGTTTAAAGTTTTGAGTGGAACTGGACTATTGTGGACAGGGAAAATTTTCTTCACAACCTGGTTTAGTTGGAAAGGAGGGTCCATTGCTGCGCCAATATCTATGAGAAAGGCGGAAATGGTTAAAAATGACGGTTGGTCAATTTTGTCAGGCAAACAGCAAGTAAGAATTAGACCAGCCTGCCAGCCTAGGTGCCAAAGCACCCAAACGGCAAACCAGAATGCCAAAGGCACTGCTGCTGGTATGACTTTTATGGAACTGGAAAGGTATTTTCCCACCAACTGCCGGTGATCCAGAATCTCATACAGACACATAATACAATACCAGACAAGTATGGCCACTAATCCCAAGGAGAGTGTGAGGGTTGGCGGAATAGATGGTTTCTTTTTCAACATAAAATAAACTAGATTTTTAAGAAAGGGTTTTTAATAAAAATTTAGGAAAGAAAAATTGACCAACAATTTTCTCAGTGCAATGTGACTGATTAAATAGTGGGCAATTTAGAGAGGAACCAAGCTGGGATTGGGTCCCTCAAGTTTAACTTAGCCAACGAATTGTTTGGGAATGGGGAACAGATAAGTTAATTGAGAAATGACATTGAAGAATTTGGCGGTGGGCTGAGTTGCTATAGGTTTGACCTCAAATGTCCAAACTGAGGCTTGGATACGTTTCTGACAGTTGGCATGAAAGTGTTTAGCCTGACGAGCAGCGGGAATCCCCCAAGGCCACCCCACATAGGGGCAGGCCAATTTTGGTTGGGAACAGGTTTAGGACATCCAACACGCCCATGCCCAGTTGCTGGATCATTCGTTCAGTCAGAATTATTGCTTCAGTCGCAATGCCCAATTTGTTGGCAGGGAGCTTTGAACTCTCATCAATGGTGCCCAATGCTGTTACCTGCACATTAAGGTGATCCTCAACGATTTTGAAAGGGGGGATTTTCTCAATTGTAGTGTTAACTGATTTGAGACTGTCAGCTTTTCCAGCTAATAGGTCAGTCTTCATTCCTTTTTAACATTTAAAATTTGAACAACGGCCTGACTGCCACTCGATGTTGTTCCAATCAATTTCATTTCAGCAATCTCAGCTCAGATTTCACTAATTCCCTGTAACAGTTCTGCCAAGGTAAGTGTGGGTACCAGAGGAGGGATCCAAAGCGAAAGAGCTGTTACCCAGTGCTCATTTACCACGTGGGCAAGATCGCCCTGAGTGATGAGAGGTACAGCCATCCTCTTTGGTACCTTCTTGCTTGGAAATGGGAAAATGGCCTGATCAACGCCCAGGGGATGTTCCCCAGGACTTACAGCTCGTTCCTGATTTCTCCAATGACCATTCTCTGGAATAACTCATTCTCCTGGTGGTATATCATCTGAACCATTGGTAACCACAATAAGCCATCTGAATTCTGGTGAGAAGCCCCCACTTGGTGTACAATCTCATAATCATAAGCCTGTAGCTTAAGTGCCCATTGGGCCAGTCATCCTTCTGGTTCTCTCAAATTGTGGAGCCAATGCAACGAGGAGTGGTCCATCACCACTTTAAAGTGCATTCCATTAATGAACACCCAAAACTGCTTACAGGCGTAAATGACTGCAAGGCATTCAGATCAGTATGGTGTAATTCCTCTTAATAGATGAGAGTGTTCAGCTCACATATGCCACCAGATGCTCATCCCCAAGTTCATCTACTTGGCTTAATATGGCGCAGATCGCTGTCAACAAAGCATTGGTTTGTATAATAAATTCTCAACCAAAATTTGGATATTTTAAAATTAAAGAATCTATTAGATATTGTCGTAACTCATTGAAGTATTCCTGCGCTTCTTAATTCCATTCAAATCCTTTCTTTGGATCCTTCAATAGATAGAATAAGGGTTTGGCAATTCAGGCAAGGTCCCAAATACTTCTTCTGTAGTATCTGACCATCCCAAAAAACAATTGGATGTTGTGGACACTCTTTGGCACAGCCATCCATTCTATGGCTTCAATCTTCTGGGCTTGCGGCTGCAATCCACCAGAGTTGATCACAAATCCCAGATTTAACTCTTTATTGAAGAAGTGACACTTCCTCAGCTTAATCTTCAGGTTGGCCATGGACAGTCTCTTGAATTCTTCTTCCAAGTGGTGTAAATGGTCAGTAAACATCCTATTGAACACATTGATATAGTCCAAGTACACCAGGATGCACAACTTCAAGTCGCTCAGTATAGCGTTCATGGCCCTCTGGAACGTTGCAGGCGCTCTGCATAGACCCTGGGGCAAACTCGTAAGTTGGTATAGCTCCTGCGCAGTAATAATCACATATTTTTCTTGGTCTTCATTTGGCAAAAATGATTTGCCAATATCCCAAGATCAGATCCATTGTGGAGAAATACTTCACTTATCCCAATTGATCTAGCGCATTGTCAATTCTTGGTAGGGGATATGAATCCTTCTTCATAATTTTATTCAGCTTTTGGTAGTCAATCACCACCCAATTGGAGCTATCCTTTATCTTCATGTTAAGAATCAGACTTGCCTAAGGACTCAATGATGGAACTAGAAGCCCATACTTCACTAGTTTGATGATTTCATCTTCCACTACCACTTCAGACACTTTTGACTGTCAAATTTGTCTCATCCTGATCAGCAAATTTTCCCTGGTGTCAACCTTATTGATCACATCTCTTGTGCATCCCAAATTGTGGTCATCCTGAGTTAATACTTCCCAATACTTTTTAAAAAATTCAAGCACCTCCTCTTGCTGGCCTTCTGACAGATCAGCGAGTTACTCTCAATCAACCAATAGGTTGATACTCTTGGTTACCCCAGCCAGTAATTCCATCTTTATCAAGAGTTTCAAAATCATGGAATTTTCTCAATTCAGCCATTGGGATCAGATAAACAAACATGATGATCTGATTCTTCCTGATCTTCATCAGTTTTTCACTTGAATTCTCCAGGAGAACTTGAATTTCTCCATGGCCCGGCATTATTATCCCAGGAGCCACCCAAACCTCTACTCTGGACTTCTTCCAGGGGCTTCTGACCTCCCCATACAACAGCTCAAGTATCTCAAATGTCAATTCCGTGTCAACTATCACCTGTGATCCTGGCGATATGGTTTTCTCATTCTTGATCCTCAGTGAAATTCCCCAATTTTCTAGGATTTCTGTTGGCATTTCTTGTCGCTTCTGACCAACCATTTGTATCAATTGGGATAATGCTGTCATTGTATATCAAATTGATGAAGTTGTTTATCCTATTCAGCAAAGCTTCTCCATCCTTATGATAGACCAATGGTAACGTCTGACCCAGGATGGTCAACGTATTATCCTCAAAGTTACATTTAACTCCGTACTTGTGTAGAAATTCCATCCTGATCAGAATGTCATAGCTTTGGTTGGCCAAACTATTTCTGGCGCAGATACCACCAAGGATCCGAATTGCAGTAGCAAAGCGCTATACGCTCCACTAAGATGGTGGTATTAGGCCCAGCTGTCCCATATTCCTTCTTGTGTTCCAAGTCAGGCGAGGTCTCATCCTCTTCACCAGCTTTTTTGAGACAACGTTGATGGGCGCTCCACTGTCAACAATCTCCCTTACCCATACTCGATTCATTTGTATATCTATATACATACACTCAGAATATTGTAAGATAGTGTTCACTGAGTGTATAGTGGTGTTATTAGCCATATTGAGGGTGTGAATGATTTGTGCCAATAAATCAGGAAACAATTCCTTTATTGCGCTGAGGGGGATTGACAAGTTTGCCTCATCTAATTAGACTTCAGACAATTCGTCAGGATTATTGGCAGCTCAATTTTTATCTGCCTGTTGTTGGGCGTACAGCTGGACAACTTCCTTAATTATCTTAGGGTAATTCCCTTCGCCCTGAATCTTGTCACTGTGTTTACATCCAAATTGGCCACTTGATACAGTTGATCCTGTATGTCTTCATCCACGAACAGATCGCTGATGTCAATTTCCTCTTTCATGATATTGGGAGGAACAGGCTTCTCCGCAGCTCTATACTGTTCCCCATCTAGGCTGCAGGCTCTTTTCCCAACTCCTTTGCAGCAGCGGGATCTTTCACTTGGACCATTTTGATTTGATCCTTTGGCTTCTTGCAGTGCACAGAAAAATGTCCCTTTCTTCCGCATTGGTAGTAGACTTTTTCTTTCTTATTCATTCATTTAAATTCTTTGGGATTATTCCCCAGCATGGTTCAGTTGTTCATCTCTTTAGCACCTTCGTTTCCCTTCATGGGATTTGCTTTGCATACTGGATTGGATTTGAAACTTCTGTTTTGGGCATCAAAGGTTGCTCCCAATATTTTCAAATTATCTAATATCTGAGAGGTAGTAATTTCCATCACAAACACGGAAGACATCATTTGGTGCAAATTGCAATAGGGCCAAAGGGCCGCTTGTAATGCGATTATGGCATTGAAGTCATCCAGTACCTTTGCTCCAACCAGGATTTGCAATTCCTGGTAGAGCAAATCCACAAAGCTTGCTAAAGATTTTTACTTGTTGAACTGGATGCCCATACACTCTGTTTGTGCTTTGACATGCATGTAGGGCTCCCAAATCCCTTCATTATGGCCGACTTGGCCTCCGCATATGACCAGCTGTCCCCCTTTAGGTGAGGTAACACTAAGTTCTGACAGTCGGTGTCTAGGCAATTCATGACTGTCAATGCCTTTTGATTACCATAGCTGTACATAGTCATATTGAACAGTTGGAAAAACACTGGGGCGTTATTCAATGGAAAGTTGGCAATTTTGGCATTTCTTTAAATTCCTCCAAGGTATCTCTAGCCAATTCTCTAGGTTGGCCACTCAGCTTACGTGGGGAGTGACTTCAGGCGTCATCTCTGAAATGGCAGAAAAAGTGGGTGGCATGTTCCTTGGGGTATTTGACTTCCCAATTATCATATTAGGACTTCTTTCTTCAGCATCACTTGCTGCATATGGCGCACAATCGCAAAAGTGAGTTTTTAGCTCCTTGACCTGCTTGATCAGTTGCTCGATATTAGCACTAAAATTTCTCAAATGAAGGTAGTCCTCTTCCCACTCCATTTTCAGATATAAGACCTCTCAAATTAAGTCCCTTTCTTTCTTCTTTAATGAAGTTACTTTTCCAAGTAACTTGTTCCCAAAACTCACAATATTATTGGTCCCTTCCTCCATCTTGGCGACTCATTCTTCCAAGGCTGTGAGTTCTTGATGATCTGCTGAGTTTAGGGCATTTTGATTAATGATGGCTAACTCAATCCATAGTTTTCTTAATTTGTCTTTATATGACATCCTTCTAACTTCTCTACTCAACTAAGCCCCTGTAGTGAGCACCACTTTGTAAAAAATTTATGGGTCTGGTTAATATCAGCTAATAACCCTTTAAACTTATTACTTATACAGGTTTGGTTCTTGTGTAATTTGTCCACATTGTATTGTTGTTGATATAATTGTTTGATAATAGTATGACAACTATTATCCATAGTTGAATGAAATTCTTAGATATTGGCCCAACTTTAGGCCAGTATTTCCGCTCAAAATACTTGAGATGTCTCAAAATAGGGATTTGTTCCCTCATACTGTCTAATCTAATTTTCTCTGAGATTCCCTGGTTAAAGTTTCTCCAGTTTGACACCAGTTGGCAGCAATCCCCAATTTGTTTCTGCTTCTTCTCTAGATCCCCGCTCAGATCCTTATTCTTTTCATTCAAATAGTTTCCCAATTATTGCACACAGTAATAATATCCTTGAGAATAGTATAACCATTAAAAGCTGATAAATTTTACTACTTAAACTATATACCAGATGAAAACTATAGAACTGTTTTTATTATAAATGAATTCTAGGATTTATAGTAGGGATTCAGTCAACTAACCCTCAGTTGACACCTCTTTGATGAAATGGCAGTCATTGTCATTGAATCACCCATCCTCATCTCAGCAGTGATGGTCTTCCCCATCCTGGCTAGGATTCCATTGTTGGACTTCCTCAAGACCTAAAATGGAAAGAGTCAGAAAATGTGTCCCTAACGTTTTCCTCTTCATCCAAGAAAATTAACCATATTTGGCTAGCGACCTTCTTAGGTAATGGGACTTGTTACTTATTAAGGCAGGTCACAAACCAACTAATTGGTTAACTAGTTTCAGGCGGCATCACTCACCTTGCAACTTACTACTTACATTTCAATCAGTTGGTGATAAAACCTGACTGATCCCAATTGGTACACCTGATAGTTAATCACTATCAGATGCCACAATTTGTCAGCAACTCTGCTCAACGAGATCTTAAGCATTCATCCAGATTGATTTCTAATGGATCCAACCAGGCGAATATCCTAAAATCCCCCAAACATAGTTACTCCAAAATAAGGGTCAACTGATTTCCAATTCACCTTGCATTAGGGAATTATCCCCTAGCGATTCCTGGTTGTTTAGTAGGCTGGGAATATGGGCAAAAATCCCAACACATGTCATAAAAGAAAAATCATGATCTGCCCACTATGAGACAACCAGGCATAAATAAGTGCATCAATTTGTCTAGATAGGGATATGAGTGGAATGGACTTACAAAGAATGGAATGGGATTCCTGCCTGAATCCAAGTTTTGGATTAGGTAGAAGATAAGATAAAAACATACCATCAAAATTATTGGGGATAATCTTTGACAAAAATCACTACCTTGCCACATTAGGGAAAATCCCTGACTAATGGTCACATATAATCGCCCAAAACCACTTAATATCAGGGTTTAAACCAAACTATGAGTTGAATGAATCCCAATTAGGTAATGCGCAATAGA
The DNA here is from genome assembly GCA_022478985.1 of Massospora cicadina. Classification (NCBI taxonomy): domain Eukaryota; kingdom Fungi; phylum Entomophthoromycota; class Entomophthoromycetes; order Entomophthorales; family Entomophthoraceae; genus Massospora; species Massospora cicadina. The sequence goes on from JAKSZP010018645.1 coordinate 17,265, forward strand.
TATTGGCTTAGTATGCATTGAGATACACCAGGTAGCCGCACTGATCTCCTTTATAAATTTGTTTCTAAGCAAATAAAGATTACTCTCTTCTTTTTGTCAATTTTTAAGTTAAAATTCGCCATTATTTTTAGGATTTACCTTTCCAGATTAAGCATCTATATTAAAGACTTCTTTCACAAGAGAAGAAAAAGGTAAAATCCAACGCCCCAAAGCTTTAGATCATCTGGCTCTTTAAAAAACAAAAGGGATAAGAGTTCAAAGCTCTTGATCCTGACAAAACTGGTGCTTTCTTCCAAGTACACCCTGAGTTTGCAGTAAAATTATAAAAATAAGATAACAATAGATAACAATTTGGCGTCAGTTCAGGAACGCCTTAAACTCTTGGCCAAATTACCCAGTATGATGCATAAATTGGAGTAAAGAATTCTCACCCTTGAGCTTGCCAAATTGAGCTTTGAGATGTAACTACATATCTTAAAAACAAACTTCAGCAGTTAACTCCTCTCATTGCCACAAAATTAGCTCTTTGTGCCGCCCATGATTGGGTGGATGCAATAATTGAAGAACTCAACGCCCTACAAAACAGATTGGACGCGCTCCACCCTTATGAATCTTCCAGCGACATCAGTTCCTCTTTAAGTGAAAACGTCCATCCAGTGTCAGTCCACGTCGTCTGACCATTAACCCCCCAGTGGCATGTTAAGACCGTTGTTCAAAGAGAAGTATGTCCCAGGCGAAGAATGTATCTTCTCTTTCCTACTTTGTTATGAAAATGACATGGAGGAAGCTACTGATGTCCAACGGCTCAGACACTTAACCAACTATCTTAGTTGTGTAGCCCAAGACATTATGGTCCTCATCTAATGCATTGCCAGATTTGTTATGATGCTAAGGCTTCTTTGCTTTGGGAATTCAGGAGCGATTTAACTATATCCAACCAAAAACAATCTCTTATGAGCATAAGCCTCCATTGGGGAGAAATCTTTACTGATTTTGCTAACTATTTTAAATTGAGACTCTACTGTTAGTTTCCAGAAGTGTTTTAATTTAGATGATGCTATCACTACATTATTTTAAGCGTTTAAAAATATGCTAAACATTCTACTATATCTTAAAGTGTTGAAATCTAATTGGACGTCTCTCCTTCATATCAAAGAAGCCATTTTGGAAATCCTGGCTGATCTGCTAAAACCCACTGGGCCCCTTCATCTTAATAACAATAAGCCCCATGCCCAAGTGCTAGCGGTTACACCCCCAAAGTCGCCTACCTTCAAATTATCCTGCACTTTTTGCAAGAGAAACAACCATACTTTGGATACTTATCACATCTTTCTATATAGGTCAGCAAAAGATCAGTCAGTATATGGCATGAGGCTCCCTATGCTGATTACAATCATGTGCCTCAGGACCCTTGTATCAGCTCTAATCCTAAACCCAGTACCGTGTGCTACTTTGTGTTAGTAGCGCCTGCAGAAGTCAACGTACCCTTATCTATCCAAAGAAATAAAAATCTTCATCTCCCCTATTTTTATGTTGGTCAGTTATCCAATCAACTCTTAGGGGTCAGTTTCTTCATGGAAAGCCAAGCGCTGGCAGAAAAAACCTTCAAAAGCATTGAACATCCTCAAGCTTGGCCGTGGCAAAATCCTCTACTTGTTCACTAAAAACCCCCATAAAAGTTTATTAGCTATTAGTTCTCCATCCAGCTCTTTGGTGGTTCAAGTAAAGGTGGTCATTACAAAGGTTAAAGTCTTGGCAATAATTGACACTAGTTCCCAATTAATGTTATTCCCTTTTAACTTATCCAAAAGGTAAAATGGCTCTAAACTTGATTGACAATGCTGAATATGGGACGGCTGCTGATTGGACAACTAAAGCAATTGGGAAATATTCTTCCTTTCCTCTCTAATTTGGTAAGCTTTTGATTACTACCCCCGCCATTGCATTAGCAGATATTATTATGAGTTGCTTATTGTCCAAATGTTGTGGGAGTCCAACTGCATCATCAACCAGAAATAAAAGTACCTTTCAGTATTAGATTATCGGAATTCAACAAAACTTGAACTCCCAGACAAGAGTAAATGGCCCCAAAAAACGAAACTGCCTCCTGGAATATCCGTCCTCCATTTTTAAAGTCAAATATCAAGCTTTATGAGAAAAATTAAGTTACCTCCTGAAGCTGTGGATGCCAAATATAGGATCCCTCAACATTCCCCATCCTATTACAATACCCTCTGGCTCACAAGTTTTTGTGGGTATGGGGATCATGATTTACATTCCTCCTAATCAGTTTTGGAGCTAAGTGGACACCCAAACCCTTCAAATAAAGAAGCGTTGACCTTTCCGGGGGTTTTGGGTTCTGTTTATGGAAATTTATATCTATCTTAATAGGAAATCTAATGGATCAAACCCTCCAAGTCCATCAGTGTGCCCTATTTCTTAAATAAAACTATGTCTCATTGAAAGTATCGCCAGTGTGAGTTGTTTTGACTCATTACAAGATTTAGTGTTCAACCCTTACCCACCATAGCTCTGGTTAAATGTAGATTTGAGGTTAATCTCACCTTTATTGAATGTTAGAACGTTAAAGACCTACTTGAGGAGTATTGTAGTATTTTTTCCTTGGTACCAAGTGGCTAAATGAAAATGTCTAGGGTAATCACCTAATTGAGACTAAGGCTCACTCTCCGTTAAAATCCCAGCCATACTGCAAATCCAAAGTTAAGGAAGCTCACATCGATGAATCCCCCCCTTGGGTTGGGACCATCTAGTACTAAAAAAAAGTTAAGGAAGCTCAAGTAGCCCTAGAGCTACAGCAACTGTTGGAAGCCAGGTTATTTGTGGATTTTAAAAGCCAGTGGACTTCCCCTCTACTAATGTTTTGAAAAAAAATGGTGGCCACCAAGTTGTCATGGATTATTGCCGCCTCAATTCAAAAACATTAAAAGTAGCTATCCATTGCCACGTATAAATGACTACTTATGCTTGATGTCAGGTTCCCACTTTTTTTGGCTATGGATCTCACCAGCGGGTACTGTCAAGTCAATTTATTGCCAGAGGATTGGGATAGATGTGGCCTCATCTCAAGTGAAGGATTGTTATCCACTCAAATGCCGCAGGGGTTATGTAACGCTCCAGCTACCATTCAACTCGCCATGGACGGACTTTTTATTGATTTAAAACGGTCTTGTAAGTTAATTTTTCTTAACAATATTACCTTTTTTGTGAATCTTTACCAAAAACATAAATCATCTTAGGCAATTTTTCCAGCAGTTACAGCAAGCTTCAATAAAATTATAGCCATCAAAATGCTCCTTCTTTCAGAATGAAATGGATTTCTTAGGCCATCAGGTATGGAAAGCTGGAATATTTCTGATGGACAAGGAGGTCCTGGCCATTTCCAAGGTATCACTCCTAAATCCCTATAAGACGTACAAGTTTTTAAGGATGGTTTTATATTATTGCCTGTTTATTCCACACTTTGCCAACACCTCTGAACTTCTTATATATTTATTAAATAAAGGAATCACTTCCAGTGGAAAGAAGAGCAACAGCAAGCCTTTAACCTGTTATGCATCTCTCTCCCATTCTCTAGTACTTAATCATCATGATTTTGATAAGCCCTTTCATCTCTTCACCAATGCTAGTGATATAGCCATCAGAGCCATACTATCTTAGTATGACAAAAACTTAGTGGACCATCCTATCGCCTCTATAGCAAAACTTTAACCATATCCAAACGCAACTATAATATTACTAAACGCAAATACTTGGCGGTACTATGGTTTGTAAACATTTGCAACCTTATTCATACAAGAAACATTTCACCATAAACACCAAGAATGCTTCCTTACAATGGCTACAGAAAATGAAGGACCCCAAAAGGAGGTTAGTGTAAGTTTGGGGGAGCATTTTCTCTGCTTAGACCATGAAGTGTTCCCATTCCCCACTAAAAAGGGTCTAAAGAGGGCAGAAACTCTCTCACCTTACAGGGTGATCTCGCCCATGCGGTAGACAAGCGTTGGGTAAAATACCTCCCTCTGAGGGTTCCTCCACCTGTTTTCAAAATCCCCTCCGCTGAATTAGTATGGCAAATTGAGGAAATTAGCTTTAAAATAATCAGAAGCCACCACCCTCATTGCTAAAAAGTTCTTATGAAGTTGATGGCACTGAGCCCTAAAAATCAAGGTCCAAAAGCTGGCAACCCTTGGTAATAAAGCCCCTTGGGCTCACATATTCAGTAATTGTGGAATCAAGTGTCATAACCTCAACAAAACATGCCAATGGCATCAGGACATTGAAAAATGTTACTGTCGATTCAAAATCTGCTTCATAACTTCTGGGGACAAAGCCTGAAAGGCGTTTACCTCTTAATCAGAATGTGTCCAGTGATGAATCCTTGGTCAAAATCACCAATGGTATTAGGCTATTAGGCAATGTTGTTACTGATTCATAATTTCCCTCAAAAACATCAGGGACAAAGCCCGATGGACATGTACTTCCATTGTCAAATGTTGCCAATAGAGCAAAACCCTCCCCTCAAAATTCAAAATCGTTATTCAATGCATCTTTCTTGGACAAATGGACGCCAAAGTGACCAGGTACAGGCGGTTTGAGTATCCCAACCCCAATTCCGACTATTTGGGAGCACCCCTATGTGTGGTGGCATTGGTAGATTACTGTTGCCCATCAGTTAAGATTCTGTCACGCTAATCGTTGAAAATGCAGTGAACCCATAAGCTGGGCATCTGATGTCAAACTGACAGCAACTCAGCTCACTGCCAATTCCTTTGAAGTCAGTTCAGATTAAATTCCTTTCCCCCTTTCTCTAAAGCTTGCTGGATTAGGTTCAATTTGAGGGTTATGATCCCGCGCTTTATTAAGTTATTCCCCAAATTGACCATCTATACAAACAGTCATAACACAGTGAGGAATTGATGATCAATTTTCTTAAATTAACAATTTATTAAAAATCCCCTGAATTCTCTATTTTTGATTTAATTCAAATTCTTCCCTGCTGAGATCCCTATGGTGTAACCCCATGGCTTTTAGGCCCTACATTGGCGGGCAATACCAGCCATGATAGTAACTATAGCTCCAAATGTAGTCAACTGGGCTTATCAGGTAGGAAACTTCTGTGAATTCAACCTATTGTTTAGGGCATTTGCCAGCAGGATGTCAAAGTCCTGCGGGCTTATTTGTCTCCACTCCAAGTGATGATCTGCCCCTTACCTCTTTTTTTGTTCCAAACAATATTATGGAGTATCCCAAAACAGCAAACCTGTTTGTTCAACTCCATGAAGCAAGGCCCACTGAGTCTAGAGTTTCAACACCCTGGTTTCTTACTGGGTTCATTTTTACATTTTCAGTTTACCTATGCTAAATTGTCACACGTCTCCCCACACAAGCCAACGTCATCTAAGCAGCAATACCTATGGCATTCTTTCTTATCTTTTGCGTGCTTCTGCATCCCAACTGGCAGGACAGTCTAACTTATGCCATCTCACTGACAGTTGATCTGCTGGGCGTTAAAACTTTTAAAACTATAGTTTTTATTATTATTCATCAACCAGGGCCAATAAACCAAAATGTAGATTGCCTATCCTGGCTTTCCCATATTAACTTTAACTGACCCTAAGAAGGAATGACTCTATGACCTCTTAACTCAATTGCATTTACTGAAATATGAATCCCTGACATAAAAAAGGAATCAGCAACAAGATTGGTGAATCTCCAAGTTTAAGGATGGTAAACTACAAACTTGTAGCTCAAAAATGAATGCCCTACATACACCCATCAGAGAGAACCAACATCATATTAGAGGGACAATAGCAAGTCAGTCATGAGGGAATTTGGAAAACTTACCAGTGGCTCAAGACTCAATGCTAATGGGAAGGAATGCTTGTCTCAATCAAAGATTTATTATAGTCCTTTCTGATATAAAAAAATAGGCTGGGCCAAATCCCCAATCTTAACATCCAGCAGTTCCATCCTGTGAACCCTTCCATATTATTAGCATTGATGTTATGAGATCCCTCCCTTGAGCCTTTAATGATCATTGGTTCCTCCTTCTAGCCATGGATCATTTAATTACATGAATCAAAGATGTATTGCTACCATCCGCTTCAGCAAAAGCTACTTCCACCTTCTAATATACTCATATTATCACCCAGCATGGGTGCCCTAACATAATTCTCTCAGATAACGGGCAGAATTTTTTGATTGTCACTAGTGAATGATTTGGCCAAGCTTATGGGATCCACCCAGTTATTTTCTACTCCCTACCATCCTACAACAAATGGAATGGTAGAGCGGGTAAATGGTACTTTAACTGCCATTCTCAAGAAAATGGGCATGACTGACCCCATTTATTGGCCCAATATTTGCCTAGTGCAATTCTGACCTATAGAATAGGCTACCACCAAATAATTAAGAGCTCGCCCTTCCAAGAATTGTGTGGAAGGATACCCGGCTGCCTATAAAGTGCAAACCATGTTAAATCAAGTTTCTCCTGATGCCCCTGAAGTTACTATTCAAAGCATCACCAATGAAACTATCTGACTCTCAGATCTGGCTTCTGAGAGCTACCCACTACCACAAGTAGAGAAACTAATTGATTTAATGATAAGCATGAGCCCCTGCACACCTTCCAAATGGGTGACCTAGTACATTTTTACCTTCATAGGACCGTAGTTTACAATAACAAATTGGGCACCAACTGGTCAGGGTCCTACAAACTCATTTATAGGCGGGACAACAAACACTCAATTGTGGAGGTTGTTCAGGTATTGTGGTAAATCTTGTACACAGTCAAACCCTCTTGCCATTTTCCCCTGCGCTAAGATAAAGCAGGGGTTTTGTTGGAATTCCTGCTGGATCCAAGATTTGGATTAGATAGATGACAGGAATCAAACCCAAACTGTCAAAACTCTTGGGAATAATCCCAGACAAAAATCACCACCTTGCCACATCAAGGAAATATTGACTAACGGTCACATATAATCGCCCAAAACCACTTAATATCAGGGTTTAAACCAAACTATGAGTTGAATGAATCCCAATTAGGTAATGCGCAATAGATATTGGCTTAGTATGCATTGAGATACACCAGGTAGCCGCACTGATCTCTTTTATAAATTTGTTTCTAAGCATATAAAAATTAATCTCTTCTTTTTGTCAATTTTTAAGTCAAAATTCGCCATTATTTTTAGGATTTACCTTTCCAGATAAAACATCTATATTAAAGACTTCTTTCACAAGAGAAGAAAAAGGTAAAAATATAACACCCCAAAGCTTTGGGTCACCTGGCTCTTTAAAAACAAAAGGGACAAGTAATCAAAACTTTTGATCCTGACAGGATGTTCCAGCTTGGGTAGAGTGCTGCATAACATGACCATGTTCCAAATTGGGTAGGATAGGCTATAACAGTCTCATCCACCTCCTTCAATAATATGAAGGCCCTTAGACCACAATCTCAGTAACTTTATGAGCTTACCTGTGGCTTAGACTATGATGTGATCACTGTTGTGGTAGATTATTTTACTAGATACTCTAAACACATCCCCCTGTTTAAAACAACATTATCTAGAGTCGTGGCACAGTAATTTGTATCACATGTATTCTCCCTGTTTGGATTGCTGCAAGAGGTGATTAGTGATAGAGTTTCTCATTCTAACACAAGATTCTTGGAGGCTTTGTGAAACGTGATGAAGATCAGACTATGCAGATCATTGTTATACCACCCAAATCTGATGGCTAAACTAAATAAACAAATCACTTCTTAGATCATTAAATCGCTGTTATGATACAGCTTCTCAATATACCTGAGCATCTGACCTCCTTTTTATCCCAGTTCTCTTACAATAACTCCATATATTTCTTAAAAGTAGTGTCATCATTATATGTTAACTTGGGATACAACCCCGCCTTCACCATTGGGCCCCAAATGCATAGTAACATCCCAGAAGCAAACAGTTTTGCTGCACATATTAGGAAAGTACATTATTAGGTTCAGCACTAGTTAACAAAATTAACTGATAACTCTAAGCGGTTTGCTTACATAAAACACCACGAATCTCTTGATTATCAAGTAGGTGACTTGGTAATGGTGGCCATCAAGAATCTTCACCACCAGATTCCATGTCATAAGTTAGCTTATAAAAGAGCCGGACCATTCCTATCAGCCAAGTTTTTGAATAAAAGATTCTTCCACGTGGATTTGCCAACACACTGGAAGATCTGAAACTCCTTTCACGCCTCCTCCTTATCCTCCTTTTAAGGACAGAAGTACGTGGAGGTAGGTCCTATCATGGTGGATAATTCTTCAGATTTGAAGTAAAGCTGATATTAAAAACCAAAGGGTCAAAGATAGTTTTCAGTATTTAATATCTTGAAATAAATCCCTATTTTATAAAGATAGTTGTTTTCCTTCCAAGGAATGCAAAAAATTTTGGGAGTTAATTTCAAATTTTCACAAGGCCAACCCTAAGGCGCCATCATCTTTCCTCTCTGAAAAAGCCACCATCTCAGCCATCAAACTTCCCACCCCACATTAGAATTATGCCTTTGCCAACGCCCCTAAGGGGGAGTAGACATTGTCATTCTATAAAAGGATAGTGTAAGGGCCGCGGCGTCTGCTATTAAGTTGGACAGGGTCATGCACCCTTACATGTCCAAGAAGACTCAAACACCAAGGCTCTGCCTCTTGAACAGATTTCTGACCTAGTGCATACCCTGGATTATATATTAGTAACTGCTGCCTCTCTATGCTTCACATGTACCTTTTCCAAACCTACTCCCCATCGCAAAACCATCTTAGTCTCATAATCTGCAGAGTTTTATATGAAAAAATCAGACAACTCTGACATACTTAGTAAATTCCAGGAAAGCCCTCCCCTAAGGTACCTATCTTATATCCCCAAATGGTAGCTCAACTGGAGTCATTTTAATTGTAAAAAAAATTATACCTGGGGCGTTCTGAGTATAGTTAATTTTTTTAGAAATTCACAATCAGGTAAAAAGTTGAGAAGAAAAGGACAGAAATGAGGATAAAATCTGTCACCAAATTTCAAGTTGCTAAAAATGAATTTGGGCATTTGGAACGCACCACAACAGCCCAAGTATATTGTATCATCTTGATCAATGTTACTACTATGAAGAATAGATTTAATAATTTTTTCTTCTCTACTGAATTGGTTTTAACTTTTTAAACTGATGTTTGCAGCTTAGTAATCCCATTTGTAGCACAGAATAAAACCTAACGTCCTACAAATTGTAGGGTTTAGATTACTGTTTAGTATATCTTCCCATCAAATTTATAGAAAAAATGTAGCTCTATCATTTTTTTATTAGAATAATGGACAATATTCCTTCTATGGCAGTGGGGAAGGCTTACCAGATAGATATTTGAAGAGGAGACTATTGTGAAAATTTCTGACCAGCTTGTTAACTATAGTTGCTTCCAATATAATAGGAACACCCCTCTCTTACCCTGCAGGACACTCATCTCCCTTACCCATATATTATGAATTCACCCTCCAAGACAGAGTGTTACCTTTTAGTCTAGATCTACTGTCAGAGGTGTTCAGATACTCAATCCTATAGTTCAGTTGTCTCTTGGCTCACTCCTGTCCTTAAACAATTAGTGAAAATAGGGTTGCACATTCATGGAGGATGTTAAACTGAGTGGAGTGGTATTAAGGAGGCTAAAGTTACCACCCATGGTGCTATAAAATTGGCGGAATCAGCTGTAATCTGCCAAAAGGTTGCACAAAAAGGTTTCCCACTGATGCAATGGAAAGACAATAAAAGAATTTTTATTCCTTGAACAAACATAATAAAATATAAAATGAAGCCAAAGGCTTCTGCGCACACTATCTTTATATGAACAGCAGATTCCACTTCCATTGCTCTTCAATCTTACACCTTAGAGTCCACTATGTATTATCAACTAAAATACTTCCTTTTTTCTTTATTTCCCCCCTTTTCACCAATCTCTTTGTCCACTTTTTGCCCCATCTACGCAGCTAATCAACTTCTCCAATTTCCATCATGCTCGTCACATTATTTTGAGTTTTGTCAGTATTCCCATACTTTAGTTAAGGTCAAATTTCTTAGCATCACCCATATTGAATCATGGTAGATATTGAATGCGCTTAACTCAATCTCAACGGATATTCAATGATCCACTATTAATAATATAAGCTTCTTGCACAGTCATATAAATTTTTCAACATATGGGATTCTAAAAAAATTTCTGTACTTCCAGGAGGGAAGCAATAATAATGATATCTTTGTCACTGCAGAGATTTGTATAAAAAAAGCTTTGTAACTCAAATGTCTAATAACCCCATGTTTTTCTAAGTCATTTTTCAAATTAATTTAAACAAAATTGTGTTGGAAGGTATTTGGGAGATTGTCAATCTGATAAATATTAAAGCATTCTTTTTGTAGTGGGTATGTTGCACACACAATGTGTAAGGATCCCTGCTGGAGACATTAGGTTGGACAGGAATATGCATCCCTTAACAATCAATCATAGGAATGACTTCTTATCACTACCACTGGAGAAAAATAGCAGATTTGAAGCATATATTTAATGAGCAATGGGTGGCCACCACTCCCCCCAAAACTTTTTCACTTCTACCCCTGAATGACAGGTATTATGATCCATTTTTATTACTGATTTTGTTAAATCATAATTTCTAAAATTGAAAGTTTATGCCAGAATTCTATAAGGAAATCAGCAGACCAAGATCAGATTTTCAAAACAAATGCTAGCACGCTGAATTAAGGGAAAAATTCTCAGGAATCTAAATTTTCCCATGGACGTTATTATATTGAACAACCATAACAAATGAAACAACTTCCAAGCAAAAGAAAAAAATTTCTGCACACTCAAAAATGGTGAAGGTTTCAAGTCCTAGCCACTTAAATTTATTTGAGGTGGGTTGACCTTGAGATAAATATACCACACTAATAAAGTTTCTAGACAGTACAGGTTTTAAACTTAAAACCTGCACTAGGGGTGGAAGCAGTTTTACCCGCTCAGCTAACCACCCTTTCCTAGCCACTTAAAAGATCCATCCAAATTTTTAGAAAATGTCCTCTACTTTTTTAAGACTCCAGAGAACAGATATAATGAGCTACTACTTTGTAAAGTTCTCATATCTTTGAGAACATTTGTTCATCCAGTTTTAATGTAATTTTTAAGAAACCCTCCTCCTCCCCATTTAATATAAAAACCTGTACTTCTACCATAGGCAGATTGCTGGGTTACTCTTGTAATTATCTTAAATAAGCAATTGTATAAACCAGAAAATTTTTAAATTTTTACAAAATTCTATATATTTTGCCCTCATTAAAGAAGCTGCTGCAAACCATGGAGGGTCTTTGTTCATTGATCTCCATAATGCTAGTGTACATTTTCTTAATACTCTCAGTGTTAGCATACCTTCTTGGAAATAACTAGGAAATCCCCCAATTTGAGTTGTTGCAACAACAATTCACTCATGAGTATATGCATGCTGATCCCCACCCCAAATTCTAGATGCATACTTCTGATTCAATATGTTTTACCCAATATAAAATCAAAGAAAGTGCTGCGGCGGATTGAAACATTAATTATACTATCAGAATCAGACTTACTGTAATGGTAACTGCTTCCTATTATCAGGTTTAAGTCCAAGTTAACCCATATTTTGATGCCAATCCCCACCCAGTATGGTGTCATAAAAACGTCAGAAGAAAGTTTTGACCAGACTGCCAATTGGGATGCATGAGCACCCAAAAAGAAAGCCAGAATGCCAGAGGCATTGCTGCACTTACAACGTTGTATGAAGCCACAAATTGGGAAGTGATAAATTGTTGGTGTAGGGCAATTGTGAATAGCAACCCAAAAACAAACCAAATGGAGACAAACCCAGACACTGGGGGTCTTGCTGCAAGGTATTGTACCACTGGGATAGTTTCTACAGGGCTACCAGCAGGTGGGTTTAATACAACTGAGAAGGCAAGGTGGCGGATCCTTGCTTGGAAATGGTGGATGTAAGGCCACAAGATCCAGTATATTGATGGCATATAGTCAAAATGAGGGGGTTGAATTTCCAGAAGTATCTGGCTCACTGAATCCAGTTGACAATGGTGGGAGTTATAGTAATCATCAATACTGGTAAAGCCCATCTGGTATAGGGACTGACAGGTCACCAGAGTAATGCCATCAGGAATGTGGCCAGAAGGATATTAATAAAGTATAAATTGATAGATTTAGAAGCAGAATTTTATTAAAAGGGATGTGAAGAAAATTGGTTAACAATTTTCTCAGTGCAATGCAATTGATTAAATAGTGGTAAATTAAGGTGTGGAAACAAGCAGGGATTATGTCCCTCAAGTTTGACCAAATTGGCAAATTTTTTGGGGAAGGGGGCAGATAAGCTCAATTGGAACTGACATCAAAGGATTCAGTGTCAGGCTGAGTCACTGTCAGTTCAACCTCAAATACCTGAAATGAGGCTTGGCTGCATTTCTGGCGGTTTGCACGATGGCATCTAGCCCAACAAGCAATGGGAATTCCCCAGGGTCACCCCACATAGGGGAAGTCCTAATTGGTTGGAAACAGGTTTGGGATGCCCAACCTGCCCATGCCCGGTCGCTGGGCCATTCGTTTGGTTAAAAGAGTTGCATCAGCTGCAACTCCCAATTTTCTGGATGGGAGCTTTGAACTATCATCGATGGTTTCTGATGATACTACCTGTACGTCAGGGATCATCCCCAACAATTTTGAGAGGGGGTTAGTTTTAATGATTGCACTGCTGGCTGAATCAAAACTGTCAGCGATTCTGGATGATAATTCAATCTTTAACCCTTTTTGATTATGAGGTTTTAATCGTCAGTCTTGATTTACATCAGTTTCAGACCAATTGACTTCAATTTGGTGATCTTGTTGCAGATTTCCCTGATCTGGAAGACAAGTTTGGCCGAGGTGAACATGGGCACTGGGGGAGGAATCCAAAGAGGTAGAGCTGTTACCCAGCGCTTATCTACCACGTGGGTGAGATCAACCTGGGTAACGAGGGGTACAGCCACCCTCTTTGGGCCCTTTTTACTCAGAAATGGGAAGATCGCCCGATCCATGCACAGGGGATGGTCCCTAAGACTTACAGATGGCCAAAGCAGCTGCCCCAACCAACTTATACAACTCTTCTCAGCGCAAGAGGAGTGGATGAGATTACTACCCATTCTTAGTTTATTAATTGAATTGGGCTGGTGTTCAAAGATAAGTAATTCCCACACCTGTCTTAATACTGATCTTATTTGCAAAATTATCAGAATGGTGACGCTTTGTGGGCTATGGATGCTATAATGAGTATTGAGGTACCCTCAATTAAAGTTTAATTATCCGTGGTACATTAATTGTCTGACATAATAGCTTTATCTCTCATAATACTGCAGTTAAAGTGATGGCCAAAGACCTGTTTAACTTGGGTTTTTCTACAGCGTAAAGAAGCTTACTCAGCCATATGCACGCCCTCCTGACATGTTAGTCATGAGTAGCACTGATTATAGCCATTTAATAAGTATTTCTTGCTAATGCAGCACTTTTGACTACCCATCTCTAATGCCCAAGCCTGCAATGTGACGGTGATATAACTAACCACCTGACCCTCATGAGGTAGCCCATCAGGTGCTGGGAGTCCTGGTTGAACTTAAACTTTGAGCTACCTTAATGTGAACTATGGAGGACTCTGAAGATCTTCTATTTCTGGCACTATTCAACGCCTTTCAAGGAGAAAGAAAAACGTGGTCATGCACCCTACTTTACCAGAGCTTTTACATAGGGGAGGCCTCACCCTCATTTTTCATAATTTTCTCATTAGTGGTAGCTACCCTGGCATCAAAACCTCAACTCCTATTCCAATTACTTCAATGACAAGGTTTTTCTTAAGTTTAGACAAACACATCAAAGCTTTACAACAGCTAGATGATCCTTCCAGCTCCCAGAGGATATTGCCATTGCTGCTTTCTGGTCCTCCATCAATTAGGGGCAGGTTCTCACATGGTATGGTACAAGGGACCTCAAACCTTGGAGGTATTATACAACCAGGATCAATAGATTGAGGCCCATCCCAGGTTCAGAAAAAACAAAAAAAACTGATTCTGAAGAAGTTGTTAATCATCTTAAATAACCCCTGTCTGCTTAAAGTGAGGGTGCGCTTGTGTTTAAGAAATGAGGAAGAAATGGATGACAATAAAGGTATGATGCAAGACCAACTAGCCAGAGGAGTGGTAGCAAAGCGGGGTAGTTTCTGTTCCACTCTGGGTTGGTTATTGGATTGAAACAAGTTCAAAACCAGCACAGGCTAAAAAACTTGGTGTGGTATATTTGTCCCAAAGTTGACCCGCATTGTTTAGTTTTAAGATCAACTATCCAGAAGTGCAGCCAAGTTCAACATCATGGAAAAGGATATCCCAGATATCTCCACATATGCACCAGCAGTGCTTAGTTTCCCCCTACACTCTTGCCCTGGCCCAGGATACTGAAGCTTACAAGTGGTCATCCCCCTCCCACGTCATAGCACCATGCTCTGACACCACAACGTACATCCAACTGTCTCAATAATTGAGTGCCTACTTCAATCAACTGCAGTATACCCTAGGACCATGGTGGTACAGCCCATCCTCAGGGGACCAGACTTATGGACCTCATGTGTGTATATCCAGAAGACCTCTGGGCACCCTTTTCATCCCTGTGAACCCAGAGGCCTCAAAGGTGTCCCTCTACCAACTAAAGGTGATGGAACAGGTCAAAGAAAAATGTCATCAAAATCTTAGAACTAAAGACCTTAGCCACATACATTCATAAATAGACTCAATGGATCTACTTTGGGCCCATTAACTTATGCCTGAGTGGCAGCGATGCCTTAATAAATCCTTACAAAACTGCAAGACAATGACAAGTTAACTGTGATCTAAGATAGTAAATTCAAAGTATGCGTCAATAATGGCTTTATTATTTTGATTGTGCTTATTTTTAATCGCAGTGGACATTACAGTCATTTTAATACGCACTTCAATTAATGCCTTGTTGGACACCAGTGCTTTTAGAATTATATTAATCTTAAGATGACCTAAGCTTTGTATCTATCAGTTGCTATGAGGCCCCAGTCATGGGGGCCTCACGGTTACCAATTATTACACTTCCCTTATGTGATTCATTGCGTTTCTCAGTCCACAGATATCACTTCTATACAAAATTCTTGGCGATTCCTAAGCTACTCTACCTCATGATCCTAGACATAGGCTGGTGGATTTGACAGTAAAAACCATTAACCTAGAGTAGAATATTTATTGCCTTCTCTTTTTAATCTTCAGGTAAGGTTCCTCATCTCCCCACAGTAGAAAGAAAAGCTTTTAGTAGACACCATGAAGTACTCCACTTCTAAAGCAAAAGCTGAACTTTCTTACAATGCCTCTAATACTTGAAACCTATAAAATGATCCTTGGCATAATTAGGGCCAACTGACTGCCGCCCCACTTTGAGTTTGATATATATATAATTTTATGGTGGACCTCATTAAGATCAATTTTCCACTCTACCTTTCATGGGGATGAATAATGAAATTGAGACTAGTATGCCGATTAGAGTGCATGAACACCCAGAATGCTGGGGACATAGCTTTCCAAACAACCTGATATCAGGTGGGGAGAGGCAATTGTGGGATGGCGGCTGGCAACCATAATTACCACTGAACCTATTAACAACTAAGCCATAGCCTCCACAGTTGCTGCAGATTTCGCCATTAACAAATCTTTTGGGTCTATGGGGACCTAAATTTTTAGTTGTACCACAGGTTTTCAAAAGCATCAACAAGTTACAAAACTTCATCCATCAAGTAAAGATAATCTCCAACAACAATAGTGCAACCTGACGCCATATGGCGTCCAAAAGTGGAGATATCCCAAGGGTCCAATAAATTGATATTTTCATTTGAGGAGAGAGGGAAGCAACGTGTTGATGATGACCATGGTGGCTCAGTTATTGCATAGCTCATGGAACATGACACTTTGTGGCTGCAGCTTTATCAAAAAAAGAAATTTTTAGACAGGAATTTCTTGAGCAAGGTTTTGTTTAATAAACAAAAAATAAAAATTGACTGATACCTGTACCTGTTGGGGACAGTTGTCCTGAGTACTAGGTTTTGGGGAATAGATTACTTTGCATGAACTGAAAATAGTACTATCCCATTTGATTCTGGAAGATTAAAATTTTGTAACTAATTTAGTTCTGAATCAATCTCCCACTAGCCATCTGACTCTTGCTCAAGTATTGCCACTAAATTTCCCCTCCAACCGCGATTTTAATTGGCAGATTGGTGGCGCTTCATCTGTTGAGCATCTGGTTGCACCCATAACCAGGCCACATATGGGCGATCCATTGGGTATTAAACAGATTTAACGTCCTCCAACCCACTGTGGTTGGACCTATCTCTTTCAGTGAAAGGGTAACACCATGTTGGCTTTGAACCTAATAATACCATGCGCAGCTTGATTCCACCGCACCTCAATTTATTTGACTCAATTATCTCCCACATTGGGACCCAAGATTAGTGAGGGGAAAAAATGCCCGATACTTTCTCTCTGGTGGTGATCTCTCACCGCCACCACCTCCGTGCACACCGCCCTGATCTGTTACACTAAATTTTGGGTGGTGAGGTAAGGATGGAAGTGCAACCTTGAGGTGGTACGTCATCACCACTTTTATCCACCACATGGGCCAAATCGCCTTGGGTCATGAGAGGGATGTTTGCCTTCATCACCCCCTTCTTTGTGCAGAATGAGATTTTTCTAGATATGGCACAGGGTGGTGCTCCCCCAGACTTACATTATCCTTCCTTCTTTAAACAGGTTGAGCACCACCACTGTGAACTTGAGCGAGCGTGATGCTCCTATGGGGTTTTGGCAACTTGATGGCCAAGATTGTAATGACCTTTGGGGGAGACAGGGAGCTACAGGGTGCTGAGCATTAAAGGCCTCTACCATTTTACCATAATTGTCACAGTCCTAGGCGCTGACCCAACTATTCTCATACACTGGGAACCCCTTCAAGGCCACAAGATACTGGAATGAACTGCAATATATCCATAAATCCATGTGTTAAAAACGGTTATTCTGATAGTTCCAATCTTTTAAATGCACATGTATGGTATGTGGACAATTTGCGTTGCTTGATAGATATATATGAGCGATAATAGTATTATAACTATTATCCATAGTTGAACTCTTAAACCAGATTTGGTCAAACGTTAAACTTAAAAAAAAATCCACGAAATACTGATTTGACAATTAGTGCTTCTTCCCTATTCTGGCTAAACTTAATCCACTCTTAGATTCAGATGTTCCTGGCCTTAATTCTCATCACGCTGAGTTAGTGGAGATAAGTATCAAAGGTTTGCTTCTCTTCCAAGGATACCCAATCATTACTCTTTACTGCACAAAAGTGTCCACAATTATTGT
Organism: Massospora cicadina; assembly: GCA_022478985.1. NCBI lineage: Eukaryota > Fungi > Entomophthoromycota > Entomophthoromycetes > Entomophthorales > Entomophthoraceae > Massospora > Massospora cicadina. Next base: position 34,776 of record JAKSZP010018645.1, read on the forward strand.
ACTACAACAATATTTGACTAAAAATGAATAAACTTAGAACTAAAATTGAGCTTTTCTGTATGCTTTATTAAAAAAATTACTAGGGAATTTATAGGGAGAATTTGGTGCCCAACTTCTTGGTTGGAGCCTCAGCTATGAAACGGCAGCTGTTGCTGTTGAATTTCCCTACAACTTCACTTCCATCGATGGTCTTCATTGGGTTAAAGATTTCTCCGTTGGACATCCCAGAGATCTGAAAACGGAAAGATTCAGAAATTGTGTCCCTAACGTTACCACTCAATCACAGCAAACAAACCACATTTGGCTAACGACCTGCTTAGGTAATGGGACTCTTTACTCATTATAGCAGGTCGCAAACCTACTGATTGATTTGCTAGTTGCAAGCAGCATCACTCATCTCACCTCTGATGGATAGATTCCTAATAAGTTGATAAGAAACCTGACTAATCCCAATTGGTACACCTGATATTTAATCAGTGATCAACTTTCAGATGCCCCAATTTCTTTGGTAACTCTGCCCAAAAAGATCTTAAGCATTTGTATGGATCAGTTCTTAATGGATCTAAACCTTGCAAATTACTCAAATCCCTCAGACATTATTAACTGAATTTGAGGTCAATCAATATCCAAATTATTTGCTAGTGGAACTTATCCCCTAGCGAACCAGCAGATAATCTAGGAAGCTGTTTTGTGGGCAAAAATCCCAACACATCCCACCTTTTACCTAGATTTCCAGCAAGAATAAGATCAGGATGGGAGAATTCCACCTCAGACCAAGTCGAATACTTCTTAGTTTCCAGTGGAGCATAGTCATTCTGCACTCAACGTGGCTCAGGACAACCTTTGGCCTGCAGTTCTCTTGCTTTTCTTCACCTTGATACTGCCTTCTCAGAGCGCAGTACTCATGACCCACTGCCATGCCAGTCTAGTAAGTTTGACAAAACAATGCTAATCCTGGAAAGCCTATTTTCCCAGTCAGGTCATATGACCTGTTGTCATATTCAGGACCTTGGTTTGGCGTCCTTGATTTCCTGATCTCCCTCCCCATCCTTGGCAGGAGGTCAATACCGTTGATGCCTTTCTTGTGGCAAATATAAGAATGATTAAATATTTTTTTTGTTGTTATTTTTTCTAATGATTTTTTGCTCATAACAATTCTTTCAATTTTCTTTTTTGAAGAGCTTATTATATAAAATTAGAAATTAATTGCGCTAAAATTAGAATAAATTAGAGCTTAATCTACACCAAATTGGGTAATGACAATTATTATAAAAGTCCAAAATCCCCCCTCTCATCCAGCTCATATTTTAAAATCTAACTCTCAGTACTAGCAATATCTTGACAATCTTTCTGCTGAAGATGCCTATCTATTATGATTGATGAGTTTACTCTACTCAGAGAAATTTCTTCTATGGTCCCCTCAGGACCCATACTTCAAGTTGAGCGCATGTAGGTAGTCCTTTTGCTGAACTACAGGAAACAGTATCCAATCCTGATGAAACTAGAATAGCAACCATTTTTTTAGTACTAGATGGTCCCAACCCAAGGGGGGGATTCATCGATGTTGAAACTAGAATAGCAACCATCTCAAAAGAATTTTAGCTAATTCTCCCTCTTCCATTGGTTCCCAAATTGGACTTTGATACTCTTCAAGATTTGGCTGCTTTTGTGGATAATCTTATTATAGTTGTTAAGCCTCTTGAAGCAATGGCATTTAAAATCAGTCAGTCATTTTTTGCTGGCTCCAATTTGCTTCCAGAGTTCCTTTTTCAGCTCAGCAATACTATAAATCAGCTGTTCTTTCACCTGAACTATCAATTATATATTTGTGAACATTTCAAGCTCCCCGCACAGAATTAAGGAACCAAGTAACCAAGGCCCTCTCTAAGGCTCTGAGCACCCCTAATCTTTCAAGCATCTTATATCAAGACGTTGCAACATATGCTCTCTGTTTCAGGGGCTAAGATCTGAAGTTGAACCACAAAGCTTCCAATCTCCCCCAAATTCCATTATTCATTCTGCTTTCAATTCCAAGAAGCTTGTAGTTATTGTCTTAGGATGCTGTTCACTCCTTACATGCCTACCTTGTCTCTGGCGCTTTGCATTCCTATATCCCTCTCATGGCTTTGATTGGGGCATGATTTGGCAACCTCCATCCAGTACCCCTTGCTTTATGCCATCCCATATGTCCAACGTCATTGTTTAAAGTTTTTGGCAAGCACTTAAGACTAATCTTCTGGCTATGGTGCCATATTGGGACTATTTGTGTTATTCGCTGACTGCATCTTTCATTTCTGTTGCTTCTCTCCCTGATCCAGAGTATTGCATATGGCAAGTAATGACATATCAATTTCTCTTCTCCTCATTGTGTTCTCTCAGGGTTCAGCTTCTGCTCAACAAACTTGCTTTGAGTAGGTCTGTCCCTTGCCAGCGTTTTCTTTTAAATAAATTATAATAGTTTATTTACTCCTACTGTCATACAACCTCCCTCCCTCAAGAGGTGACATAGGCAGAATCATCCTAAATTGAGGATAACCAATAAAAAAAACTATATAATATATAACTTTTATGTTTTTGCTTTTCTTTCATATTTTATCAATTTTTATTGCATTTTTCCTATCTTAAATGGGACATGACTTTTAATCGGTTCAAAGGTCCTTCTTGTTATTTATTATTCCCCCAAACTGGTTCCTAGGTATACTCTGAACTACCAGTTTTCATGGTTCAATGGTCTTATTTTTTATCTTTAACCATTTATTTTGATTCAGCGGTCCTTTTTTGGGACTTAACCAAAAATTTTCAGGACATAGCCATCTCAATGGTTCAGCAGTTCTTTTGGAACACTCTTATTATTTTTTCTTGGATCCACTGCTTTAGGAACTTATCATGGACCCTATTAACGATTCTTCCATCCATGAGGTTCTTGATGGATTATGCATCTTTTTCTGTCTTCATGATAATCTTGAATGGACCTGACCCCACATCTAGTTTATTTATCCTTCTGAAGCCATGCATGTCACAATAGACTACTCTACTGCCTATATGGTATTTGGATAATCCAGTCAGTTGGTATAGCCCCTGCATGGTGATGATTGCGCACTTCTCTTGTTATCTCATTGGCAAATCAATTTGCCAATATCCTGATAATATATCCATTATGGAGAAATACTTTGCTTCTCCCAATTGATTTAGAGCATCATCAATTTATGGTAGTGGATATGAATACTTTTTTGTTATCTTGTTCAGCCTCCAACAGTTGATCGCCTAATTAAAGCCATCCTTTTTTCTTCAATATCAGGATAGGGATTGACAATGAAACTAGGAGCCCATGCTTCAATAGTTTGCTGATTTCCTCTTCCACTACCACCTCCACTGCCTTCAATCGTCAAATCAGTCTCATCTGTATTGGTTAAGGATTCCCCAATATCAACTTTATGGACTACATACGTTGCCCATCTGAAGTTGTGATTATCCTGGGCGAAGATTTCACAAACCTTTTATAAATAAATTGAGCACCTCCTCCTGATGTCTTCCCATCAAATCAGTTAGTTGCTCTCAGTCAAAAAATTAGTTAATATTATTGGCAATTCCTGCTGGCAATCCCATCTCAGAAGGGTCCCAAAATCATGGAATTTTTTAATTCTGCAGTCAGGATCAGATGAACAAATGCAATGATCTGATTTTTCTCATTCTTAATCATTTTTCTGAACAAATTTACCAGGAGAACTTGGATTTCCCCATGGCCCATCATCACTATCCAAAACTCTAACCCATAACTCTATTCTGGACTTCTTCCATGGGCTTCCAACCTATCCATACAATAAGTTAGGTTTTTAAAGCCAGTTCTGTATCAACTATTATCTGTGATCCTGGCAGTATGGTGTTTGACGTCTTGCTCCATAACAGAATTCCCCAATTTTCCATATATTTCCAGTGACATTTCTCTTTGCTTTTTGTCCAACCAATTGGTAGCAAATTGGAATAATGCCATCGTTGTAGACCCAATTTATGAAATTGTTCGTCCTGGTAAGCATAGTTTCCCCATCTCTCTGATAAACTAGAGGCAGCGTGTGACCCATTATGGTCAACGTATTATCTTAATGTTACATTTAACTCTGTATTTCCTTAAAAACTTGGTCCCAATTTAGAATGTTGTATTTTTGGTTGACCAAAACTATAGCTGTGACAGATACCACCAGGGATCCAAATCTGAGCGGTAATGCTCTATATTCTCCACAGGAGATGGTTGTATTTGGCCCAGTATCTCTATAATCTTTCTTATGTTCCAAATCTGAGAAATTCTCAATTTTCTTCATCATCTTGGTCAAGACAATACTAATCAGTGCCCTGCTGCCAAATATCACCCACACCCTATTCAATTGACCAGTATATTAATATATGTACACTCAGAGTATTTCAAAATAGTATTTTCTGAGAGTATAACAACGTTATTTGCAGAATTGAGGGTGTGAGTTATTTGCGCCAACAGATCAGAAAACGATTTCTTAATTGCACTTAGAGGGATTAATAAATTTGCCTCATCTAATTTAACTCATCCAGATTCTCTGTTAATTAAATTTTGTCCACTATAAGGCGCACATATGAGCAAACAACCTCCTTGATTATTTTGGGTTAATTCCCTTAACTCGTCTCTGGTTACAGCGTTAACATCTAAGTTGGCCACTTAATAAAGATGGTCCTATATGTTGTTGTTGACATACAGATCACTGATGCCAATGTCCTCATTTAGGATATTGAGAGGAATGGGCTTAACCGCAGCTCTATATGTTCCATGTCTGAGCTGTAGGCCCTTTTACAGACTCCTGTGCAGGTTTGACTTCCTTTGTCTATACCACATTGATTTGCCCTTTAGGCTTTTTGCTGAAGCACTGAGAAGCGAAATGGACCTTCCCTACGCAGTGGTAATAGTGCATGTTACTCTTATCTGTCCATTTAAGCCCCTCAGTCATATTTTCTGGCACTGTTTGATTAGTTGTTTTTAGCAGGTTCAAGCAATTTAACAGAATTCAAATTTCTAACTGTGATTGGCTTAAAGCTTTATTTAAGGGCCTTGGATGTAGCTCCTAGAATCTTTAAGTGATCCACCATTTGCAAGGTGATTATTTCAGTAACTAACATGGATTACATCATATGATGTAGATTGCAATAAGGCCAAAGAGCTTTTTGTAATGCAATCTGCATGTTAAAATTGGTCAAGATTTTTTCTCTGACCAAAATTTGTGATTCTTGGTAAAAATTGTCAGCAAAATTTGCTAAGTTTTATCTTTCAGGAGTTGGATCCCCATAAACTCTTGCTTGTGTATTGACATATGTGAGGGACTTCCATAGTCCTTCATAATTACAGCCTTGTCCTCCTAATAAGATCAGATGTCTCCCTCTAGATGAGGTAACACCAAGATTTGACAGTCTGTATCCAAGCAGTTAATGATCATCAAAGCTTTTTTCCTATCACCATACTCAAACATAGTCATTTCAAACTGGAAGAAGAACGCATAAGCGTTATCCCAATGAAAAGTGGGTAAGTTTGGCTTGGCTTTTATTTCTCTGAATTTTCTCTATCCGCAACTCTCAGATCAGCTACCAAACTGATTTGAGGAGTAATCTCGGTGGTTATCTCCAAGATATTAGTGAATGCTGTTGACATATTCCATAAAGTTATCAACTTCCCAACTGGAATTTGAAGGGTCTTTTCTTTGGCTTTGGTTGCTGCTTAGATTCTCTTTCACATCTCTTATTCTTCATATCATTGATGTATTTCACTATTCAGTCCATGTCTAAGCTGAGTGAATGCAAAAAAACACGATCCACTCCACATTCCATCTTTAGGAATGAAATTCTTTGACCAAATCTCCTTCTTTCTTTTTCAATGCCATTAAATTTCTAAGTAACTCATTGCTGAAATTAGAAACTATTTCTACTCCTTCCTCAATTTTAGTGACTCCCTCCTCCAAGGCAGTAATTTCTCTATAATTAGCTGAATTCAAGGCGTTCTTGTTGACAGTTGGCAATTACATATATAACTTTCATAATTATTCTTTATATGACATCATAGATTGGCTTAACTTACTTGACTACCCACCTGTAGTAAGCACCAGTGTTAAAATCTGGTTCTTCTGATAGTTCCCAGCTTTTAATTGCACAGTTATGGTATGTGTACAATTTGCGTTGCTTGATAGATATATGAGCAATAATAATATGACAACAATTATCCATAGTTGAATAATAACCATATGTGGTCCAACGCTAAACTTGTAATAATCCAAAAATACTGATTTGACAAATAGGGACTTCTTCCCTATTCTGGCTGAACTTAATCCCCTCTTATATTCAGATGTTCCTGGCCTTAGTTCTTATCACGATGAGTTGGCGAAGATATGCATCAAAGGTCTGCTTCTCTTCTAAGAATATCCAATCCTTTTTCTTTACTGCATAAAAGTGTCCACAATTATTTTACTACAACAATTATTAACTAAAAATGAACAAACTTAAAACTAAAATTGAGCTTTTCTATATGCTTTATTAGCAAATTTACTAGGTAATTTATATGAATTTTGGTTGTCAACTCCTTGGTTGGCGCCTTAGCCATGAAACGGCAGCTGTTGCTGTTAAATTCCCTACAACGTCACTTCCATCAATGTCCTTCATTGGGTTAAGGATTTCTCCGTTGGACATCCCAGAGACCTGAAATTGGAAAGATCCAGAAATTGTGTCCCTAACATTACCACCCTTTCATGAATCTGTACTTGAAGTTAAACCTACATTGGTTGCTATACGTCCAGGCCTGATTATGTTCCAGATTCTGCAGTTTTAGAGATACATAAGTACCTTATGATCTACCCACATGGCCACATCATGATGCACGCCCTGAAAAAGGTACCTCCAGTAGATAATAGACTATGGCACAGTGGCAACTGCTTATCATAAATGACCAGAATTGTTCAGATGAAGCGAACTTGTGCAAAAAGTAGGTGACTGGGTTTCAAACAATCAATTACTTGCAACAATATCCTCACAAAGTAGTGGATGAGGCGTTGCACACTATGATAAACAGTGTGGTGAGGTAATATTTTGAGAATGGGAGGCACCAAAAACACCTCTTTGATGGCGTCAAATGCCGTTGGCAATCCCCATCTATTGAAATAGAACATTATTTCTAGTCAGGGGGTGCAGTGGCACGGCCAGCTGTGAGAGGGCGGGAGAAAACCTCCTCAGAAAGATGACCATGCTCAAGAAGCTCCATAACTTCTTCTGGGCTGTAGGAGTGGTCCACTAAAGTATTTCCTCAAGCTTTTTGGGAGAATGAATAACCATCTTTTAAGACTAACTTACCCAGAAAGTAACTCCTCCTAAAAGAACTCACACTTGGAGGGCTTGACATAAATCTCCATCTTATGCAATGCAGCCAACACCAACTCCAGGCCCTTCTCATGCTGCTCAGAAGTGAGGAATACATGAGGATATTATTGATATATGCCTCCACTATGGTGACCTGAAGTTACTGAGAAAATATCAATTATCTGCTGGAATGTGGCCAGAACATTCTTCAGGTCATAGGGCATCATCTGGAATTAAAATATTCCCCTACTGGTTCAAATAACTGTAAGCCACTCTTGACCTTCTGTCTACTGGATCTGGTTGAACGCATTCATAAGATTATGCTTTGAAAACACCTGGGACCTTGCAATCGCCTGGCTAATTATCTGCTCAATGGGAAGAGGATGGGGATCATAAATAATGATACTATTCTAATGATCATAGTTGATTCAGGGTTGCAGCATATTGCTAGCCTTTTGAGCAAAAACTATAGGTGACGCGATGACATTCTCCTTGAACACCCACCCCTTTTTGAGCATGTAATCTAACCACACTTCCAACACCTTATCCTCTTTCGCTGGGTAGTGATACAACAGACTGTTGTTGTTAATCACAGCTAACATCGATGAAAACCAGGTCATACTCAGAAAGCAGCAGAAGGCTATTAGCCTTCTCCAGGCCAGATACCCTGATATGTCAATAGCGTTGGAAGAAGTCTGGTTGAAGAAACACCAGAGAAAGGAGCAATGTGATAAAACCCCCATTCCGTCACAATCATATTGATAAGAGAAAACTTCCCCTATAACTGGAAATTTGCAAAAAATAGTACATATGAGTACATTTTGATGCTAACCTGCTGCTGATGGCACCACCTCACCCTCAGAATAATTGGAAAGAGCAGGTGTTGGGCTTTTTATTAAATTTTGAAGGTTGGGTAGTTTGAAGGCTCTGTGACTATCAATTTCATTCACCTCAGCGCTTGTTCCTACCTGACTAACCCATCCCTAGGGTAATCTCTTGGGGATGCAGATTTGGCCCAATGCAAATCTTTGTTAGTAAAACAATAAAATTACTAATGAATAATAGGCAAAAATATAAGCTAATCAAGGACTAATTTTATTGTTTAGTTTTGAGGTAATTAACAGTATAGTCAGTACCTGTGATTGGTAAAGTATGGGGTTTTATGAGTCAATGTAGTGGAATGAAAAAGATTCTGCTGGATACGATCTTTGTCACTTAATCTGCCAGGTTCAAACAAACCCTGACTAGCAAAATCTTTCCCCATCATTGGAGTACTTTTGGATGGAATTTGAGCAGATAATAGATTGCCCATGAGTTCATTACTTATAGCAATGTAAGAGTTTTCTATGGTGACGAAACACTCTTGATTGAATGGTGAATATTATGCCATTCTATCTTCATTAATATGGGCTAAATTCTATCTGCTCCCAACAATAACTCCTCAAGACCTTGCCTAGGATGTATTAACTTTAAATGAATCTGGTAAGTACTCAATTAACAATAGAAAATGATTGAACAGAAGCAATGAAATACTCTGGTCCCCACCAAAAGTAAATATGAAATGGTCCAGACCATAACATATTAAGTCTATAACATGGCCCCCTGGCTGATGGTGGTAGAACAATACCTGATCTTCTAATTAGTATATAGGCAAAATTATTTTTGGTCATTGTTTCAATCTGCCTCTCATTTTCTTATAGTCACATGGATTTGCAAGCTAAAGCTTGCATTCAAACTTGCTTATCCACCAACCTTTGCATGGTAAGCTCAGCCATTTTTAGGACAGAGGTTTTCAATATGGGTTGTACACTTGAGGGAAAAATCAGTTCCCATCCATATAGAGCTTTAAATGGAAATACCTAATTAAATTGATGATACCTGACATGGTATGCCAAAAGTGCCACCAGAAGGTATTGATTCCACCATTATGAGTTGGATTAGGTCATCTTGTGGAGGGTAGCGACTAGGATCCCATTTGCACATTTCACTGCTCTGTTGGTAGCAGGATGATATGGGACAATGAAATAGGGGTTGTGCCCATCAGCGTGTTAAGGTCAATAATTACTTGAGATATAAATTTAGTGCCATTATTATACAGCAGCACTTTTAATCTACCAAGATGGGTGAAAACGAGTTTGAGTAGAAAAGATGTGGTCACCTTAGAAGTGTGGGATGCAACAGAGATGGCCTCAACCCATTTAGTGAAATGATCAACCGTTAGTATGATTTACCAATGACTATAAATAGCTGTAGGTAGAGGACCTACAATGTCAATACTGACAGTAGAAATGGTTCTGATAGGTCCCACCACTTGATGTTAATATGGCATATTAGAAGATTTTTGCTGAGAACAAGTAAAACATGTTTAATAAACCTTGGATCAACTCTATCATCCCTTCCCAGTAACACCTCCCTTGCAGCCACTGATGAGTTTTCTTGACAGAAACATGTTTAAAGTTGAGTGGTCCTCCAGGGAAGTTTCTGGTCTAGTCTGAAGGATGGACATATGGCAACCAATAGGTTCCTTCCTGTTTGTATAACAGTCCATACTCAATCTAAATCCGCTAGGCCATCTTTTTTAGTTTTTGGTGCACTGCAGGGGTTTCTTGACTCCATTCCTCTGGTTTCCAATGGTATCATAGAGGCGATCTTCTTCAGAGGTATAGAAGGTCAGTATTGGTAGGTGAGACAGTCCATCAGGATTCTAACGTATCATTCCTGCATAGTGACCATTTGCAAATAATAGCTTTGAAGTTTGAGTGCCCAGAAAGCCATCCGTCCATCCAGGTCCTTCATTTTTCTGACGCTACTAGAGGGAAGTATGACCAGTAACCACTAAAAATGATCCCATTTAGGAAAAATGGAAGTGCTTAATAGCAAATAATACTGCCAAGCATTTTCGCTCATTGACACTATATTTCTTTCCTCTTGAGTTAGTGTTTTACTAAAGTATGCTTTAAGATGATCAACTTGATTGCTTTATGCTTCACCAGAATGGTTCCAACAGCCACATCACTAGCTTCAGTGATCAGGATAAAGAGTTTTTAAAACTCAGTGTGGATCAAGATAAATGCAGTTGTGAGGGCTTGTCTTAAGGTGAAAAATCTTGTTATTGCGCCAATTCCCACTAAAACAGAATCGTCTTGTGGAGTAGACATGACAATGGTTCAGCATACCTGGTAAGATATAGGATGAATTTTTAATAACAAATGACCATCCTAAAAACACTTGAATGTAACTTAATCTGGAGGGTTGTGCCATTTCCTATTGCAACCACTTTATCAGGCAACGCTGAAATCCCTTACTGAATAACTTTATGACCAAGAAAATCTATATCAGTTTGGTTGAATTGACACTAGGCTTGTTTTATATTGGGCGAAGCAGAGCAAAGTCATTAAAACTCATCATCTAAATGAACAAGGTGGTGGTCAAAAGTGTGAGAGATTAAGGTCACATCATCAAGGTATACTTTTACACAGGCCATCTTCAGATCCCCTAATAAGCCATCCATTGCCCTTTAAAAATTGATCAGGACATTACATAGTGCTTGTGGCATTCTTGTAGGCTTGAATAAAGCCTCACTTTCTATGAGGACACATTTCTCCCAATCCTCAGCCACAAGCTCAATTTGCCAGTAGCCATTAGCAAGATGCATGGCTAAAAAGAATTTGGACCCAGCCATGAGGCATAAGAAATCATCAATATGGGGTAGTGGATAACTATTAATATGCATATGGGAGTTCATATGGCGATAGTCCATTATCACCTGATGGCCTCTATCTTTTTGTGTATATGCAGTAAGTGCGAGGCCCAAGGACTTTAGAAAGCATAAGTACTCAGCGTCCAGTTTTTTGCTTTAGTTTTTTGGCCTCCTGGGATTCTTCAACCTTTGACTTTCAGCAGGGCTAAGAGCAGAAAGGAGGACTCGCCCATTAGCATTGTATGCTAAACTTCTTTCATCATACCAAAATTATCTAAATCTTATGAAAAATGGCAGCATATTCCTCAATCATCGCATCCTCTTGCTGCTGCTTTTCTAAGGTTAGATAGTCACCTATTTGCACTTCAACACAGCCAATGACCATATCCACTTCAATCCCTCAGGTCAAGTAAATTTCCACAACTGCAGACAGACTCAACTTCATTAAAGGGTAGGGTCTGAACATAGGCCACTAGCTGATGCCAAACTATATGCATAGGGTGATCTATGAAGTTATCCATCAGATTAGTTAAAGGGCCGTGATAGGTGAGATCTAATAACCCAGGAAAGATAAGAGGCTTGTAAATGGCCATATTAAGGTCTCCAGTATTGTCTAATAAATGATTCAGTGAGATAATAACTTGGATGCTGGTGTCCACCAATATTTGCGATTTCTGGTGTGATAATGGCCTAATTGTTGGAGTATACAATCATCCCCTCCTGAAAGCAGCGCTGGGAGGAGGCAATTCAGTTTTTGAGCAAATGACTTGGTACTTTAACCACTAAAAAAATTTGAAATTTTTAATAGATAACTCCTAATTTTCTTTTTCCTTTTGTTTATGTACACCTTTAATCACTAAAGGAGTGCAATATCCCAGGATAGAGAAGTACATATCTTATGACTAATTTTGGTATCATTCTTAATGAGAACTGGGTGCTAATGTGAAGGTCATAACTATCATTTTCTAATACTACGCTGGGGCTGTCACCGCCAGGGATCCAAACTGGATGGGCAATACATAATAGGCTCTTAGGGTTGAGTCTGCTGAGAGCCCATGGGTCCATGATAAATGGTGTGGTTCTTGTTAAGTGAATTTTATTTTTTCACCAGTAAGGAGGAATTGATGTTGACCGGTGACCCAGTATCAACTATGGCTAATATTTTTACTTTATGCACAACTACCTCTACCTGTCTAACTTTAGTGCCTAATGTGGGATTGAATAAATAGAGTTTCTAAGCGGTATTGAGCCAGTGAGAGCAGGGTAAGAATAACTTAAATCTTTATTTAAGAAATCTTCTACTCATCCATTTAAACAGCAGTGGGAAAAACAAAACAGTCAGGTTGAACAACAGCAGGTGTAGGATGAGGCAAAGGGTCATCAGCAGAGGGTGTTTTGCTCCCTAATCTGACTCCACTTTTCCCACCTCCTTAGCCTGTTTCTTCCAACAAGATTTCTCTTGATGACCAAAAACCACAGTAAGAGCAGAGGTCATGCCAGTGCTTTCCTCTATGGAATAGCGTAACTGCATGAATCTGAGGGTCAGTTCCCCTTATTAGGATTTAAACGTGGCTCAGTCTTGGGTAATTCCATAATTGACTCCTTAATTCCAAGAAAAGATTAATATGATCTTTATGTTTTAAAAGTGTAGTACTAAAGTAGATTTTTTTAAAATATGGCTAAGACAGCAGCAATAGCGTCATCTAAATCAAATCTGGTTGCAGGCAGTGAGATCTTGCACTTCATGGTAGAAAAGCTCAATAAATTATAATGTTTGTTTCTCCACAATGAAGATGGATCTGCATAAAGACCTGTTTATGACTGGAAAGGTAGAGATTGTTTATAGACCCTTTAATAAGGGCATCCTTTGGTTCCTTCCAGTTTGCATACACCTTGAAATAGGGCATCATAATTTTCCTAAGTTCTACTGTCAAGGCAGGTTTGAATATGTTGAAACTTTTGATGATTGGTCGCAGCTTCTATCACGCTTTCATATATAAAGGTGAGACTGAATGATTTCAGCCCTAGCATACACTTTTCTTTTGAGGTAAACTTAAAGGTAGCTAATGGGACTAGGCATATCATGGTCAGTCAGATATAGGGGCCAATATGACTCAGTGGCCTCTGTAATTCCATAATAAGACTAGGTCAGGGCATTGTCTGATTGTCATCAAAAATCATCCAGGTCGTTCTGGAGAGTGATATAGTAGGTATTGACAATGGCGAGAGAGGCTTTTATATCTAATGGTCAGTGGAGGTCTATAATCTAAGATGACTGAATTGCTAAGCGGGAGAACAGGGAGTCATGTTTTACCTCCAGGGCTTAAAGTTTTACTGTCATCTGTTCTAGTTGGTTTTTCACTTGAACCTGATGAGTTTCATGGGAGGTGGCCAACTGGGTACAGTTTTGATGTAGAAAGACAAACTGGTTGTAAAAGTAGATAAAGTTAAATCTTTATTGAGGAACTCTACTTCTATACTCATCCACACTTCTCATGCCACTTTAAACAGCTGTTGCTCCAACGCTTTAATGTGAGCCTCATGATCTTTACCAAAAGGAGAGTACATCAGGGGTGCCATCCTCAGATGGCCCTGAGGCCTTTCAGGCCCATTATGACCAGTATTCCAGGAGGTCTCACTATTAAAAACTTCTCAAAGCGGTGGCATGGTGGTCCTTTCACCTAATTGCTAGATTTGAGCAGCTAAAGTGGCAATTCAAGAAACAGTGTTTTTGGTCCTTGTTAAGCTGCTCCTCAATCTCAATCAATGCACATTCCACATGCTGTTTCAGGTCAGTGAAAGCATGGTCCTTTTGCTGGGTGAGATCTCCATGTAGGTAATGGATAGATCCAGTATCATTTTGATCTAAACGGGTTTGGACCTTGTTGATCTCTCAATGATTACACAGATGTCTTCACTATTATGATGATCAAATTTGGCAGCAGCTTCATATAATTCCTAAATTTGGGCATAATTTTCTGGTTAAGTCCCAGTTGCTGCTAGATTTCTATTTGATGCAACCCCAGTAGTTGCTTCTGATGTTGTAGGGAAGGGTGAGCAAAAAGGCAAAGATAATTTTCCATCTGCGCCACCCCAACCTGAGCACTTGGAAGTCCAGGTGAGGAGTACAGGTGTTGTAGACTGGGATCAACTCAGGCAAAGTGACTTAGACTGGGTCAGCCCCTGGATCAATGATATCGTTTAATAGAGCATTAATGGTTTTAGCTACTTCTGGCAAATAAATTTAATAGATAGCAACATTGGGGTAGAGATAGTCAGGGTTATTGTAGCTCTGAACTTATGCTCCTGTGTGCTGTCAATGGGTATCAGGGCTTTTGGAGATGATTCATCGGGTCAAGCTAATGTTCTCCTCCATATAAGGAGGGCTATTGGCGCTGAGATTGGCCATACAAAGAATCATTTTTGCTGAGTAACCTCAGAAGTGACCTTTAAGAAAGCACTAGTGTTAAACTTTTTATTAAATTTTGTAGGCTGGCCTTTGAAGGCTATGTAGTTATCATTTGCGTTGGCCTCAGAGCTTGTTCCAAGCTGACTAATCTATCCCTAGGTTAATCTCTTGGGGTGGTAACTGACCCCAAGGCAAATCTTTGTTAGTAAAACAAGAAAATCATTAGTGAATACTAGAAATAAAATTAAGCTAAACAAGAACTAACTTTTTAGTACTAGATGGTCCCACTAAACAAGAACTAACTTTATTGTTTGGCTTTAGGGCTATTTACTGATTTATTTGGTACCTGGGATCTGGTAAAATATGGGGTTTGGTCAATTCAGTAAAATGAGAAAGATTCCACAGAATTAATTCTTTGCCAATTTGGTCTGCCAGGTTTAAAAAATCCCTGACTAGAAAAGATTTTCCTCATCATCATAGTAAGTTTAAGTGAAATAAAAGTGGATAACAGGTCATCCACAAGTTCATTATTTGTAGCAGAGTCAGAGGCTTTTATGGTGGCAAAACTCTCTTGAGTGATTATAAAATATTCTGACAACTTATCTTTATTAATATGATCCAGAGTCCTCTGCTCCTAAAAGCAGGTTCTGCATTGCAAAAAATCAATTACAGAAACAGAACTGGTGCACAAAAAAGGTATTGACGCCCTATTTTGTACAAAGCCATTTAAATGGAAGACATATCCAGTACTGGTGCTCCTACTTCCAAGTCCAAGTTACATCCCTGCGCCAGCTTTAAACTCATAAAGTTACCCACCATGCCCATATCTACAAGTGAATAAATTGACACCCTGTGCGCACCCAAACAAATTTCAAGTTGCAAAAAAAAAAAAAAAGCAAAATCCTGTTTATTAGCAATCACATGAGATAATGCCAGCTGATTAGTAATAGTCACTGAGGTATCTGTGGAAACAGAATTCATCAGTAAATTGGACCATCCAATGGGAAGATCTTTATAGAAAAATTGCTAAGATGCTGAAAAGTGGGGTACAAGGGGATTCAATAGCATCAGATCCATCACAGGAACCGTCTTAACAACTGGCGCCAGTGCAGAGGAAGGAGAAAAATTGGGAGGAGAGGAAGAAGAAGCGTCCTACAGCATTAAAAAACATACCCTAGAAGCATGGCCTGAACTGGCTGAAGGGCAAAAGACAAAGGGCATGCCAATTTATCATTCAACACACCACTCAAAACTGCTTTGATGGGGAACCTTTTCTGGCACCAACCACCCCGCCAAATGGATGCTGGATTGTAGCACCAATGGATGTTGCCACAGTGCACACTTGATCCATTGAACTTGACTGAGTGCCCAGGTGGAATGATTGGCAGACACCAGATCCATGGTGGCATAAAACACCTCTGCCAACACATTCAATGTAAGCCTGAGTCCAGAGCCTGGCCACAGAATGTCTCCACAAAAAAGCAAGATTAGACGTCTCTGCAATCAGCATAAAGAACTGAAGCATGAGAGCTTATCTCAATACTGGCGCCTGAATAACTAATGACACTAATATAATTAGGAGCTGTAACTCCCGCTTGGATGGATGAGCATAAAATCCTATGCATTTGATGATGGACATCCCCTCCACCATGTCCAAAAGATCCACACTTCACTGAGCATCCTTTAAGGAGGAGGAAGACACATACTGTCCAAAAAATGAACCTGCCTTTTGCAAGGTCATACAAAACTTGGTTTGCAATTCCCTAGAAGGAATGGATGAACCCTTTCTCTAGGGCAGAATGAGAATAAAACTGCCACCTGCAGAAAGAAATACTTGGTATAGAACTCCACCACCTTCCATGCAGAAGCACCTGATGAACATGACAACTTACCACATAAGCAGAACAAAATTAAACACCAGATGTTTGTTCATATGATATAATGAGGTCATCACATCACCTACTTTTAACAGAAGAGTGGATATTGTGAACACTAATGGTCAGTCAATTATGTCATGAAGCCAGCTAATGAAACTGAGACTAGCCTGCCAGTTGGGGTGCGTGAACACTCATAATGCAAACCATAATGCTGGGGACATAACTTTCCATATGACCTGATATCTGGTGTAGAGGGAAGTGATTGTGGGATGGTGGCTGATGACCACCGTTACCAATAAACTTAATAACAACTGAGCCATGGCTGCCATAGTGGCCACAGATTTTACTGGTGTCAGTTATTTTGGTCCTGTAGGACCTTATACCTGTGGTGGTGCCACATGTTTTTAAGCGCATGGAGAAGTCACAAAACTATATCCATTGGAGAGATAATCTCCAACAACAAGGGTACAACCTGACGCTAAATGGCGTCCAAAAGTGGAGACATTCCCAAGGTCCAATAAATCAGTATCCCCATTTAAAGAGAGAGAACAGTAACATGGTGATTATGGCCACTATGGCTCAGTAATTGCATAATGTGGGAAACATAGCACTTTAGTGGGCCACAGATGCAATAAGAATTATAAATTTCATATAATGGAATGCCCTGAAAAGGGATTTGTTATTAAACAAAAAATGTAAAGCTAACTGATAACCATACCTGCAAGGGACAGTTGTATTAAGTGCTGGTCTTTGGGTAATAAATATACTTTGCATGAACTGAGGGTAGCACAATCCCATTTAATTTTAGCAGATTAAGATTTTGAAACTAGTTTGACGCTGAACTAATCTTACACCAGTCAGATGACTCTTGCTCAAATTTTGCCACTAATTTATCTCCCAGCATGATTTTACTTGTCATATTTTAGCGCTTCATCAAATGGGCAACTGGTTGCTCCCATTGCCAGGCCACATAGGGGCGACTCCATTGGGTATCAAATGGATTTAACACCCTCCAACCCTCTGGGATGGACTTATTTCTTACAGTGGAAGGGAAACATCCTGGCAGAGCTTTTTAATAATTATACCATGCACATCTTGATTTCACTGCTCCTCAATCTATTTAACTCAATTAGCTTCCACATTGAGACCCAATATTGTTTAAAGAGAGAAATTTTTATCACTTTTCCACTAGCAGTGGCATTTCACCGCTGCCACTTCCAAACACCACCCTAATCTGTTACACTAACTTTTGGGTGGTGAGGTAAGGGGGAAAGGGGGCAACCTTAAGGGGGTATGCTGTCATCCACCTCTCATCCACCACATGGGACATATTGTTTTGGGTCATGAGAGGGTTAGCCACCTTCTTTACCCCATCCTTTATAAAGAATGGGAATTCTTCATAGTTGAGGACCATGGGGTGCTCCAGACTTACAATAAACCTACACTGTGGCTGAGATCAAAGCCTTGAAAACCTGGACTTAATGAAATGCTATTCAATTGTTAATTAATAAAGAAAAATATTACATGTATCATCTCCAGTAAATTAACTCAGAAATTATATGGCACTCTGCGGCCATGCATAGACTATGGATAACTAAGTAACGTTACTGTTTCTGACCCTTACCCAAATCCACTTGAGGCTACAATCTCACAAGCAGTTGCAAAATCCAAGGTATACTCAAAGATGGACCTGGCGAATGCGTTTCATCAGGTCTAGGTAAAAGAAAGGCAAGAATGGCTAGTGACCAAAAAAACCATGCCATAAACTAGTTCATGGTCATGACGTTCAATCTCAAAAGATATGCTCCTACCATATTTTTTTTAGTACTAGCTCCTACCATATTCCAAAGAGTGATTAATAAAATGCTAGGAGACCTATGTTCACTTGCACAATGCATATATTATTTACATTTTGGTTCAGTCCTTCAAGATATAACAGATAAAAAACTTGGTAGCACTTAATGCCACCCTACAGAGAGCTAGTCTGTACATGAAGACCTCAAAAAGTGAATTTTTTTAGGTAAAGTCTAATTTCTAGGGAATCTTGAAATTAAAGATAGACATGTCATTGCCCCCTTGAAACTAGAAGCAATAAGAGCATTGTCAACCCCCACCAACAAGAGGCAGCTCTACAATTTTTTAGGTTCATTCAAATTTGTACAAAAATTCTCTCCAGCAATCTCAGAACTAGCTACCCCCATCCACCTCATAATAAGCAGGAACACACCATTAATATGAATGAAATAATGCAGCGGGCTTTTAATGCCTACAAAAAAGCTTTACCACTGCGCCTGCCTTGAGCCATGATGACAAAGATGAACCATTTATAATAGCATATGATTTTCTGAAAATCCATAGAGGTAATTCTGCTACAGGATCATGATGGTTGAAAACGCACAATATTTTATCTGTCCAGGATATTCACTTTTACTGAAAGCTTATATGCAATCTTTGACAAGCAACTGACCATCATTTCCTAGTCAATGATTCACTAGCAATTTTTGTTGTAGGGTTTAAATAATAATGACAGTGTGCACAGCCACAAATCATTAACATTATCATAAACTGCAAAAGTTCATACACTGTCAAACCAGGCCTTGCTGTGACTTTCTTAACCTGAAATTTAAATATGAGCTTGTTGGAGGGCTAACCCACATACTATCAGATATTTTTGAGAAGAAACCTGTATGTTATATCCAATCTTGAAGAAGATGCAGAACTGGTAACAGTGATTTCCCAGAAAAAGTCTTTGTGGAACCCCTAACATAGGCAGTTGCCATCACCACTGTCATAACCCCCTCAACATCTAAAAAGTTGCCCATCAAACCTACAATTAAATTGAACAATGGCCTTAAAGCCCTTGCCCAAACCTAAACTCACAAAAAAACCAGCTTTCAATATTAAAGTTTCCTCCTAGATTCTGTACATAATGCTTAGTTTAAACCCTGGAAGGAAAGACCCTAAAGGACAAGATACTGGTTGGAAAAAGCCCTCATAGATGGTATTTTCAAAATAATAGGATGGTTACTTCTGCAATCAAATAAGAGTACCTGAAATTATAATCCCACAAGTTGTAATTGAACATCATGATCCGTCAACCATGGGCACCTCATCATCCAAAATAGATCAATTTTTAAGAACATATAGCTGTAATAGGATAACACAGGATGTGTACACCTGAGTGGAATGCCGCCTTGTTTACATGAAGTTAAATCCAGACAGAGTGGGTAAGAATGTACTATTGAACCAACTCCAACATAGGGCAGGACCCTGGAAATTGGTAACATTGGACTTCATTATGGACTGCCTATCTTTAGAGGCTTTAACTTGATTATGGTGATCATAGACAAGATTACAAAATATGCCATATTTATCCCCTGCTTGATGAAAATCATGGATTAGAGCATGGCTCAGTTATTTATATCTCACATTATTATTATGTGTAGAGTACCACAAGGTAGATAAGTGACAGAGGTCAGAGTTCCACAGTTTACTTTAAACTTCTGGGATACACTATGCAATATGTTGAATATCAAACCCTTTCCATCATAGGTATACCACCTCAATCTGGTGGACAGATGGAATGGTTCAACCAGTCACTTGAACAATATCTCCATTTTTATTCCACTGCTTTCCAAGTCAGCTGAGTGGCTGACCTCCCCTAGCCAGTTCAGGTACAATAGCTCCTTACATATATCAACATGGATGTTGCCAATGTACGCCAACCTAGGTTATAACCCTCTTTACTATTGGATCAGATATCCACTGACATTTATATAATGAACAGCTTTGCAACACATAATTGAAAGATACATCAACAAGTGCAAAAGCAGCTAACTAAAGTTATCTAAGACCAAGAATTTTGCTGGCCAGAAATGTCATGCAGCCCCAAGATATCAGGCAGATGACCTCATGATGGTGGACAAAAGGATTTTCCACTTCAAGGTTCAATTATGGAAGCTTATATGTAAGAGAGCAACCCAAACCTGATCATTAAAGTTCTGTACAGTAGGTATTCTCACATGGTGCTCACCTTCATTGATAATTTACATAGCTTTCAACACTTCTTTGTTGTCCCATTCAAGGACAAATAACTGGAAGAGTTCAAACTGATACTGATAGAGTGGCAATAGAATTTTGAAATGGAGGAGGTTTGGATGCCTGTAGAGCCAATCATAGGATTTGTTTTTTAGTGTCTTGGAAAGAGTAATTGACATATAAAAACATCTAAATACCTTTTGAGACTTTACAAACTGTCACAAATTTGTTGAGAATTCCATACCTTTAAACCTAATGTATCTACACCCTCCTCTCCTAAGCCTGCAGGCATTGCAGTTATTATTTTCCCCTCACTACACAAAAACTATGCATCAGTATAGGCCCCAGAAGGAGGAGTAGACCCTGTCCTTCTAGAAAAGGGTAAACTAAGGGTCCCCTCAACAGCCATTAATCTGGACATAACAATACATCCCAATTTGAGTAAAAAATAGAATGGCACCCAATACTTACTGCTGGAGTAAATAATGAACTTGAGGCATATCCTTGACAAGCAATGGGTGCCATCCACCAGACTGAATTTACCTCTACCACATACTGATGGGTATTCCAACCCCTTTATTATTATAATCAATTCTGCTGAGGTATATCTGGCCAAAACTGAGAGGTATGCCAAGAATTTATTAGGAATTGGCATATTGAGATCAAATTCCAAAAAGGGATGAAACCTTCCTGCTTGATCAAGAAAAATCTGAAACATCTGAATTAATAACCTTATAAATGTTATAATCAAGAAAATTTTCACAAACAAAACAAATTCCAAGATTAGCACAAAAATTTTAACACCCTCAAAAGTTGGTAAATATTGTTACATTTAACCATTGAAAAAGTCATCCACTTTTTTAAAAATAACATCTGCTTTTTAAAAAATGCCAGAAAACAAATATACTGATCAATGACTTTGTGCAAAGTTCTCAGCATTAAATAAATATTTGTTCATCCAGTTTTTTTTAAAAATCTCTTAAGAGACCCCTCCTCCTCATTGCATAATAAAACCTAAAACTCTGCCAATATCAGAGTGCTGGGTTGGTTTTGGACTTTCCCTAATAAAGCAAAAAATTCCAAACCAGAAAAACTTATTAAAATTTATTAAATTAAAAGGATTCTGCCTTCTTCAAAGAAGTCATTGCAGCTTATGAAGGTTTGCTTTTCACCATCTAGTACTAAAAAAAGGGTTGCTTTTTCATTAATTTCCTAATAGCAGTGTTCATTTTCTTGGTGTTCTCAGTGCTAGCATCCTTCATTGAGATAATTTAAGAAACCATTCTTGAGAGTTGTTGTAACAATTATCCACTTGAGATTATAGCATGCTGATTCCACACCAAATCAAAAATGCAGACTTTTGACTTGATATACCATACCCATGTTAAAATCAAAAAAAGTACTATGGCAACAAAATATTGAAGATACTAGTAGAATCAGAAACGATGTTATATAAACTGCTCTCCATTATTAGTTGCAATTCCAGGTTTACCCTGATTTTAATACCAACCCTTGCCCATAATGGTCAAATCAGCTGCCCCAACCAACACAAATGACCTCCATTAGTGCAAGAGAAGTGGTTGATATTACTACACATGCTTAGTTTATTGATTAAAATGAGGCTGGTGTTCATAGATTAACATTTCCCTTATCTTTTTACATGCACAACTCTCCTGCAAATAACCTGAACGGTGATGCTGTGCAGACTATAATTATATCATAAGTATTGGAGTACCCTCAATGAAAGCCAAATCTCTTCTTGATATTTCAGATATATGAAACAAGGTGTGCAATCCAATAGATTTCAACTTCAACTTTTATCTTTGCAGCTTTATCAGCCACCTCTATAGTAGGTATTCTAAGTCAAACTAATTGCAATCTAAGCTTTTTTAATAAAGGTAGCAAAAGAGAATAGCTCCTCCTGATGCTCTGAAACATTCTCAATAAAAATAGAGTCTTTTGCCCACAATATATGCAGATGGCATGGTGCACTGTCAAGATTGGTAGAGAGTGGGTGGTGTTATAATGTAACATATTGATCTAAATAAAGTAAAGGACTAAGCTATTGTTTGCCCCTTGGCTTGTCTGTCATTGTGACCATTAGACACTGGTAACTTCTTGAGAATATGCTTGTTGCTATGGGGATTATTGTGACCATTAGGTGGGCCCCTTTAGCCACAGTGGCATACTGGCATGAGTTTTTGTTGAACACAATAATATCCTTCCTTATGCATTTAATTATTGCTTTAGTAATTTGGTATATTGAAGCAGTTTATTAGCAATTAAGTGTTTCTAACAAGAAAAAGATCCTTCAAGTACCAAAAACACAATACTGGAAATGATAAAAATCATATGTAATAATTAGGATGCTTAAACTAATATTATTATAAAAATAGACTACTTATAGTTATGGCTGAAATTTATCAGGTTATTCTGCTGGTCCCTGTTTAAAGCTTTTGGTAAAGGGCCTTCACTGGCATTTTCAAAAACATGGTAATACTCAACAGGATATGGAGCAAGTAGCTTTGTTTCATTAAATTAGTGTTAGCTTAGTTTTCCTTCTGATGGGCTGGTGTGATGTGGTGCTATCCTGTCCTAGAACTCAAATTTTTTTTATACTTTTCTTAATCAAAATCAAGAAATCAACAGAAATAGTTTCAGCTGATCAAGTTTTGGTAATATGTGCTTTCAGTGTAAACACTGCAGTATAAATAGCCAATTTGAGTAATTATATCCAGTAAGGTTGATGTGTTCAGCCTACCACTATATTGGTTAGGTTAGTTTTTAGATGGGATAGATTGAACCAGCTTCTGTGCTAGATTAATAGCAATACAGTTAAAGGGATATGGGCAAAGGTCAAGGTTTGAATTATTAATTGGTTGGGGCCTGTCTTTCAGACAATTGCCTTCTCAATTAAGGGAGAAGAATGTTTTGGGTGCAAATAGTCCAAATGATGGGATGTACACCCCAGCGCCACCTCAAATTTAGTGCTAACGCCTAAGTCAAAACCTCCCTTTTATAGATTTGAAGGTGGTGCCAGGAGGTATATATATGTTACTAAACAATCAATTAATAGGAACTCCAATAAGTGTCTAAACTAATTCTATGTGTCAGGTAGCTGATTGGAGGAATTATATTAAAATGTTACCTAATGGTTACATCCTTTCCGGTTTTGAACTTGACACCTAAATCTAAGGTCTATCATGAGGTGAAGGGATTTCAAGCGTTTTGATAGGTTAAAATGCCATTTAACTAATTTGAGTTTACCCCTGCTTATCGTGAACTCTCACCTATCCCACTATTAGCTTATGAGTTTTTAAATACTAGGAGGCATGAAATAATAAAAGATCATTTTTAGCACTCAAGTTCCAACTTGGGATGTAACAATATTAATTATTTGTTAGCTTTATATTGTAAGAGCGCCAATTAATTTGGTAAATAATATCAAATTTGTTGTTGAAATCCTGCTCTGTATTGGCACCTGCGAGCAACCAGCAAGCAGGATTCCAACACAGTCAAAGATAAGAATGGTACAGACTAGGGAAAAGTTAAACCTACCCAGCTGGTTAAGTTATATGTGACTGGATATGGCTTATAACCACTAGGGCTAAGTTTTAGATAACTGTCTCAGCTAATGGATAACAAACCCAATTTTATAAGTTGATACTCGTACTATTTTTAACCGATGGGGCATGGTAATCCAAGCTAAACTGATGGGTTAATTTATACTTTTATTTGGCCATTTTTTGGGCTGGGTAGGGGACAAGTGGTGAGATGGGGCAGTGGTAGGGAGGGAATTCTGGTAGGGAATTATCATGATCAAAGTTTAACTGGACTCACTGCTGGTCTCAAATTGGTTAAATATTTGGAGCTTGTTAAATAGATCTGACACCAAGTTTTAACTGGTTTTAGCAGATGGTAACCTAAGGCGTGAAGGCTAGAGTAGCAATTTTTATTGATATCCAATAAGTTACCCTTAGAATGGGCAAGGTGGGCGGGGAATTGAGACGATTATCTTAAATAAAGTGAGTACAGATTGCTACCTGAAGGATCAGGTCAGTCTATTTTAGAAACCTGTGGTGCTTTTAAATGAGGATGATTGATGTTAAGCCAATGGGTAAAATTTGCTGGCTAGTGGCTTGATGGTAAAAGATTAGGGTGGATGTTTGATTTCAAATAGAGAATGGACCCATCCGCCAAGGGTGGATTGAAAGGTTTTGGTCTCCGATATAACTAAAGCATCTGTTTGGTAACGCAATGGAGCTCAGCACAACTTGGTAGGGGGTGATTATAAATTATAGAGGGAGGTCCATTGCTCTCATGTCCTGCCACACAATGCCCCAACCCCAAGATGACACCATCATGAAGACGGTGCGGATCTCACCGTTCATCTCCAAGCTATTTGAGTAAGTTTATAGTGCCAATAGCGCTAATCTCAAGAATCCTATCAGATGCCAACAACCGCCATATCATCTCCTGGGACCAGGATGGCACTGGGTTTGAGATTTACTCTCTCACTGAGTTTGAAAACACTATCATAAAGAACCACTTCAAGCACAAGACGATTACAAGCTTTTTCCGCCAACTCAATGTAAGCTTAATATTGATGTAGTAAACAGTTAGTTGTATGACTTTCAGCGCACCTCAGACGGCCGCAAGACGCGTGGCAAACCTGGTATGGGCCACTGTACCTTTCGCCACCGCTACTTTACCCTCTCCTCGCCACAGAACCTCTGCCGTGTGCGACGTCAGAGCAAAAAGAAGCCCTCTAAGCAGTCCCCGCCCAACCTGGCGTCTGCTCCGCCAGAGCTCCCCCAGAAGGTTGAGCCAACTCCACCGGCCCCTGTGGTTCAACCTCAAGAATCCCACCAACAATACTCTCAGGCTCATTATCCTCAGTACCCTCAGGCCCAGTACTCTCAGCATCAGGTCCTAAATGGGATGCCATATATGATGCAGAAGGAGTGGGGCCAACCCTCAGCTTATCTACCCATCACCTATGGTATGGCCTCCAACATAGAATGCCAACCTTACTATGAACTTCCCATGTACCACCCACCCCCGGTACCCTTTGTGCCTCATATGGAGTGGCCAAGCTATACGATGGATCAATCGTCTCCCTTCCCCTTTACACCTAACCAGCTTAGCTCACCAACTGAGAGCTACCAGAGGTACTACAGGGATCCATAGTTGACTGAGCCCATTGTATAGCTCATTTTAGAAGCTCACTACTGATAGATGTTTTTAAACTTTCCCCTCTAATAAAGTTGTCATTTTATGCTGTTAGTTCAATCTCAGGCATCCTTCTCAATCACATGGCTCTACCTACTAAACTTGTATTAAAGATTAGTTGTAAAATAACAATCTCAAGATAATCCCATTCATAATTTTTATTTCCTTCTCTAATCAAATTAAGCCTTTTTAGTTCTGGATCCCCACCTTTATAATAATCCTATGCATCAACCTTAGCTGCTCAACCAGGTCTATCTGCCAATCATAATTAACTCCTTACTGGAACTTTTCTCTGGGATGGGTTCAGTGCCTATTCCTGATTGGGTACATATAGGGATGGATGGAAGGATGGTCTTAATTGATTACTTTTAGGAATGGATGGGAGGAAGGATTCTATAATAATCCCATATCTATTCAAACCTTAAGGTTTTGATCCCAGATGAGCTAGACTGCAAATCTGCCAAGATTTCCAACCTTTTATGTTTCGATCCCAGCAAGTTGGACATTCTATGCTATGAGCCACGCTTAGTTCTTCAAAACGATATCCAAAGACTCATCAAAGGTATACCTTGATTGGCCATCTGACCCTTAAATATAATACTTTGAAGTGAAGGAAGGGGTAAGCAATAAGAAGCAAATCTGGTTATAACAACGATACTTAGCTTATAAGGTGATCAGCAGGGTAAGAAGGGAGCCAAACTGGGGTTAAGGTTTGAGGAGGTAATATCAGTTCAACCAATAAGGTTCACCAATGACTTTAGGTGGGATGAAACTTAGATTCAAACTTACCTAAATCCATAGAATAACTTTCCATCCAGCTTTGAGTGAACAATATGACCCATCTTATATCCTAGTTTAATCGGTGGGTGGTCAGATGACCAATCATTCAAATATGTACTCTAAATGTGGTGATTACCCAATCAATTGGATTTAGGACCTTATGATGGCCATAACTCTTAATTATCCTTCGCTCAAATAACCTAATCTGTTTGACCATCTATTCTATTGATTCAATCCATCATCTGAAGGTTTGAATCAAAAGGTTGCTTAATGAGTCCTAGTCAAGGGTAGGTTGGACATGTCATAATTTATACTGTAGCTCCTGAGCATCAATAACCACTTGGAGCTAAGGTGGATAGATTCTAGTTTTGGGGAAGCAACCTAAGCATCTATAACAGAATGGAAAAATTCAAAGTCAAGTTAACTACAGCAGGCAGAATTATTTACACTTAAATCCAACTTTGGTGAATGATTTAGTATCAACTGATAGCACCCAAACTAAAGCACAGTTTGGCTATACCAAAACCACTTGGTGGCCTGTCCATGGAACTAAGGTTAGTTGAATTATCCATGTTTGTCAATCCTATGTCCCACCCTTTTTTAATTTTTCCACTGTAGATCCCTTACATGAACTTATTCCTCTCTTATCCGTGTTTCTAGATAAAGCAGGTATAAATAGCTTTATCCAGCTTATTAATGATCTTAGTTGACAATTCTCTTGGCATTTTCCATTATATTATCATAATTTTGCTAGGATCCAGTTATCTAGAATATTTTGTCAGTTTGCCCGTTGGAATCAATAGGTTTGTTTAGATGAGTACTGAAGAAATTCCAGGCTATTTGAGGTGCTGTTTCACTCCTTGTCATGATTTCAAATAAACCTTACCCCACAACAAGATACATCTGCCTTATTTTTCAACCTCTCAAACTTCAATCACAGTATTAAAATGACTTTTAACCTCTTAAGTTCTTTCCCAGCAGTCAATATTCTATGCTTTTCATTTTTAACCCAATATGATTAATTAAATTATGAAAAGAGGGGAAGGAGGAAACTATATTTGTCCTAGCCAGAACAGGTTTAACCTGTTATGGCATTTACTCCACCTTGGCTTGTAGTTACAGGTGAGTGCATCTACACCCTGTGAACATTCTATGATTTATGTCATACTTAGTTATCAATAAGCTATTGATGAACCCTCCTTAAAAGGTACAGCTTGATCACCCACCTGGCCTTTAAATGTCATACTTTTTAAGTAAAAGGAGATATAAACCATAAACAGTGACTGATTATATCAACAATGCTTATAAGGTGATCAGCAGGGTAAGAAAGGAGCCAAACTGGGGTTAAGGTTTGGAGGAAGTGAAATCAGTTCAATCAATAAGATTCACCATAACCTTAGGTGAGATGAAACAGTTCCAAACTTGCTTAAATCCATAGAATAACTTTCCACCCAGTTTTGCTTGAACAATATGACCCATCTTATAGCCTAGTTTGCTTGTTGGGAGGTCAGGTGACCAACCATTCAAATAAGTACTCTAAATGTGGTGATTACCCAACCAATTAGATTTAGGACCTTAAGTTGGTCATAACCCACAATTATCCTTCGCTCAAATAACCTAATCTGTTTGACCATCTATTCTATTGACTCAATCCATCATCTGAAGGTTTGAATCAAAAGGTTGCTTAATGAGTCCTAGTCAAGGGTAGGTTGGACATGTCATAATTTATACTGTAGCTCCTGAGCATCAATAACCACCTGGAGCTAAGGTGGATAGTCTAGTTTTAGGGAAGCAACCGAAGCTTCTATAACTTAGAGTGGAAAGGTTTACAGCCAAGTTAACTTCAGTGAGCAAAATTATCTACACTTAAATCCAACTTTGCTGAATGTTTAAGTATCAACTGATGGCACCAATCTAAAGCTCATTTTGGCTACAGAACCAAAATCACTTGGTGGCTGGTCCATGAAACTAAGGATAACTGAAATAGCCATGTGTGCCAATCCTACCGTTTCACCATTTTGTTCTTTTTTTCCAATGTAGATCCCTCACATGATCTTATTCCTCTTTTATCGATTTCTATAGATAAAGCAGGTATAAATAATTTTATCCAGTTCACTAAAGGAATAGTTTAAGCACAACTTCTTTTTTAATATCTGATGTATTGTTTTGTTAGCTCCAGTTTTCTATAATTTTTGGTTAGTTGTCCGTTGGGATCAACGTTTTTGCTTAACTCCTTGCCTACGATTTAAATTCCCAGAATGTGGGGCCAAAACTGTTTTAAAAAATCCCTCCCTTCGAGCCATTCCACGAGTCTCACACGTGATAATCAGTTTGGGCCCTAATAACTGACCACGTGTGAGACTCGTGGTTGTAGCTCAAAAGGTTAAATGAGTATAGAGGAAGTTCCAGTATATATGAAATTATGTTAGCGTTTCCTTGCCATGATTTATTCAAGGAAACCCTACCCCATAACGCTGAAGATTGGTTTGGTAGCACTTACGAGATTCCAATTCATATTAACCCTCCCCACCACTTTTAACCCTTTGCGGTCGGAGCTGCTCGACGAGCGAGCGTCGCTGGGGACGAGAGATATTGGAGCGCGCAGTAAAGAAAATATACACTGAATTGGGTGGCTATATGCCGACACGCGTCCGCAACGGTAAAAAGGCTTGGGTGGCTATTTGCCGACATTCGACCGCAAAGGGTTAATAAGGTTATGATACATTGGTTAGATAACCTTTTCCAGCTCATATCAATCCTCTGAGCTAGCCTTGATTTGTTATACCCACGCCGTCAATTTATCACCAGATTTGTTATTATCTTATGGAAGATTTACAATGAAGGCCAACCTGAATTCAATTATAGCCAGCTTTGAGTATCTTTGTTATACCCAACGGAAGTGTTTTAGACAAAAAAGTATTGATTTTGGCTTGAGGCCAACCATTTTGATGGCATTGAGTAAATTCGCCAGTACCTCAACTGTAAGGTCAATACTAAAAGCAATATCAATGGGCTAAGTGGAATAAGATAAATGTACACTACCATTGGGCTAGATGGGAAATGGCTTTAGAAATGGCTCATCAAGTAACCTATCATTTCAATCTACAGAGCCTTAACTAGATTGATTACCTTTTTTTCTTCCTAAATTTGGCAGATAGAATTAAAACTTCTAACAGCCTAAAATGCGAGTTTTAGATTTAATCCTTTTAACTAGGCTCATCAGATCATAAATTGGGTTCATCCTCTCCCTATGAAGGATCTGCCAATCAAGTATAACTTACCTCAATAAACTATTGGGCCAAACAATTCTCAGCCTATTTTAAATACATGACATGATTCTAGGCATACAAACTAATTTTAGGTTACTGATTATAACTGCCAAAATCATAAGTTGAGTATATCCTCTCTCTACGGAGGATCTGCCAATCGTGTATTGCTCTACCTCAATAAACTGTTGAACCAAACAACCCTCAACCTATTTTAGATTCATGGCATGATTTTAAGGCATCCAATCTAGTTTTAAGGTACTGATTATACCTGCTAAAATCATAAATTGAGTATATCCTCTTTCTAAGGAGGAACTGCTAATTAAATATAGCTTCTATCTCAATAAGTTATTGAGCCAAACAATTCTCAACCTATTTTAGATTCATGGCATGATTCTAAAGCATCCAATCTAATTTTAGGTTAATGTTCATACCTGCCAATGGGCAATGTGATGAAAACTATCAAGAACCGCATTTCTGCTTAAGGTGTTGAACGAGAGGATAATATCATATCCCCTAATCAGAACCCAATCTAATTTTAGATTAATGATTATGCCTGCCAATGGGTATTGTGATGAAAACAATCAAAAACCGCACTTTTGCTTAAGGTGATGAACAAGAGGATAATATCATATCCCCCAAGCAGAATCACCCATTTTCGATTACATCTCAGAACCCAACCCGCTTCCCAAAGGAAGAATTTCAACCAACCTCTAACTACAAAATTGTCAACCCAAACCCCAATTAATGTTAACCAATAAATAAAACATCTAATTCCTCCAACCATCTCTTTTTTTGGACTATAATAAAAAAGTAGTGATATAACAAGACTTACTACAGTATCCGTAAGTCTTAGTTGAGAATCAAGTTAGCGTAGTTTAAGCTCTCTCAGCTCGCCTAGCAAACATCAAAGTGGATCCATCCCTAGGTCAGCCTACCACCGATAATTTTTATGGTATAGAGAAAACGCTCTTTTACTAGTATACTATTCTAAAATGAATTCTTCCCAGCTACACTTTGGTGCTAGTATAAATCCGAGTTTACATCGGTATAACTTATGCGGCTAACCCTTGGATCAAATAGGATAACTGGGGCTGCTAAGTTAACCAGGTTGGAATGATGGGCTAAGCCTAATATGATATCGAGGGCTAAGTTCAGGAGCGATCATCTTAAGCTAACCAACCATCTACCAATAAATTTCATCCCATGTGACACATTGATCTACAAGCTTATTGGCTTGTGGCCCATTCAAAAAATAGATAATCTGAGACATGTTATTGGTTAATTTTGATCCAGTTTGATTGGCACTAGAACTCTATATAAACTATTGATTGGTTTAGATAGAAAATCTAAACAAATTTAGTATAGAATTAATTCTACAGCTGTATAAAATCAGTACTAAACAACAAACTATATAATGACCTCTATCCAAAAAGGCCATCGATTTCAAGGACCCATGGAGCAAATTTGATTTCTAAATTATAGAACTTAGAAACCTTTTCAGGTAAAAGATCGGTGAATCCCCTTTTGGTTGGGACCACTTAGCACTAAAAAAAGAAACATTGTCAGGTAAAACAAATTCTGTTTAAGAGGACAGAAAGTTTAAACGATATGATTGCAATAAATGGCTTCGACATCAGAGTAGTAAACATTTAAAAGGCATTTATGTGGCAGCTTAAATTAAATGGATCCTGTCCTATTACCTCAGTAAAGAAACCATCAACTTCTAACCAGGTGGTTTATTAAATAGTCTGTATATTAGCATGTATAAACCTTATCCATCTTATGTAACACTGGATAGGTGGTGGGCCAACCAGGAACCAATTGAAGCTTCTAGTTACTTAAAACACATTCACTGGCTGGCTGACCGATCGACATCTGAAACCATTGAGCCTGATAAGTTCAATCTATTTAGGCGAGTGGGTGAGAATTGGTGAATAATATCGAATCTGAAACTTTCGAGTCTGATAGGTTCAATCTATTTAGGTGAATGGGTGAGAATTGGCGAATATTACCGAATAATTTATCAAATTGACCCGAAACTCAACAAAAATCAGTATTAGAGTTTAAGTAGATTAAGTAGTTAGGATAATCAGCTCACCAGCCATGATGGCAACAGCGAAGCTGTTAGTCCGAGTGGCTCGAGAGTAGTGCTGGCACAGCCTATAACTATGCCAGTGTGAGCTTAAAAATAAACCCGTGCAACACCGGGTAACTCCGCTTGTGAGATATAAAAACAATATGATAGTAATGGGAATTGATATATTGTTTCAGCTAAGCGGTTTGTGGTTATCCAATTATAGATAGATTTAATTATCAGATTCCTAAACTTATCGATAGCCTATCTATAATATAAAAGCTAAAAATAATCATTGGAATCATCTGGTTCTCAATGAGCCTTATAAAAGTGATCTCTGAGCCACGCGCTGCGACAGAATCAGTTATGGATTCGATATTATGAACCCGAGCACAACGCTGGGTAAGTCGGCTAGTAGATAGAAAATGAATGTTTGTTTATTCGTCTTCTATGATATACTATACCATTCAATCAATTGTGATATAATTTTTGTAAGTTGTTTTGTACATGCCCGAGAAGGTTTCTGATTTTAAAAATAAATACTTTCATAAAAAATTATGTATAAGAGGTGAAAATCCTATATATTTTCGATGGTATTCGATATATTGTTACGGCTGAGCAGTTTGATATTTGGTTGATTTGATAGTTTCAATAGTTTTGACAAGCGGTTGGTGGTTATAGGTTGAATAAGCTTGATGGTTTTAGTAAGCAGTTAGTAATTGGTTGATTCGATAAGTTAATTGGGTTTGGTAAGTTGTTGGTGCTTTCTGGTTATTTCGAAATTTTAGTGATTGGTTGATTTGGTAAGTTCGATGGTTTTAGCTAAGTGGTTTAGTGGTTGATCTAAGATATAAAATCTAATGCACTCAATTCGAATTGTTTTTTAGCAACCCTGAGCGATGCCGGGTAATACCACTATCTATCTATAATATAAATTCTAAGTTAATTATTTCAAGTGGTTTGTTTATTAAACCTGAGCGACGCTGAGTAACTCCGCTAGTTAATCTATATTTTATACTTGAATATTCTATGAACCCTTTTATGCTAGCTCGAATCGTCGAGGTTTTAAATGGCCAGCTATAGATTTGGCAATCATCTCCTAACCAATTTATTTAATCTATTAGTAAGTTGTTAAATAGGTAGCCAAACACTCAGATTGATAATGTGTTGATTGATTAATAACGGGTTGGCTTCCTTTTGTCAGAAATCACCGCTCAGAATCCCGGCTGGTATTCCCGTTCCCGCCATTCTCACTTACCAACGCTTTTTTAAATAAGGTATGGAGCTTTTTATAAAAAGATGATCGCTCAAAATATCCTAATCAATCAAACAATCAATCAATTCGATCAATCAAAGCTAAGCTAGCATTTTCAAAAAATCAAACTGCATCAACTTTGGTACAGTTATTAGGAATCCTTGTTTTCTGATATAGGCAATATGATTGAAGGTCCGCCATCTGAAATCTTATTGAGGTAGGCTGACTTGGGGACGATGCCTCACCAATAATGAGGAAATGGAAAACCGAAACCTATGGGAAATGAGGATAAATCCCAGTAACCCTCCACACGCAGCGTTCTGATAGGCCAGGAACTCCATGTCCACCATTTGAAATCGAAAGAAGTAATCGAGGCGGGTCGACCTTGGGGCAAATATACCACGCCGAGTTTTTTCAGCCAGTACTGGTTTCGAACCTGTGTCAAAATCTACACTGGAGTGGAAGCGGGAATTACCCTGCCTGGTTAACCACCCCTGCCATCTGATATCAACCACCATTTTAATATGTTTGCATCGACGTTAGAAATAACCTCCACTTTAAGGGTAATTTTAATAGTTCTTAATTTATTACAGCGTTGAGATGATTTATCTAATAAGTTGGGTCTTGATTTATCATGCCATTGGATGCTTTATCTAATAAATTAAGGGTTGGCAAGTCAAGGGCCATACTCTTAAGCTTATCCAATGAAAAAGATACAGCATTGGTTTTAGAGATCGGTACTTCAAACAGAACTTGAAACCAATTGATTTGATGTAATTTGGCCAGTCATATAGATGAGATGATTTGCAAAGATTTAAAGTTGATAACTAATTGTAAAGACCCAGCTGTATTGACAACTAATTGTAAGGATCCAGCTGGATGACAAAATCACTTGATTAGCCAATTATTTGCTTTTGATGATGATGAGTCATAATTGCTTCCCCTTAATTGTACTTTCCCAATTTTTAGATCATCTTAATGGATATGACACTAGTAAACATCAATAAATGAACTATTGATCAAAGTTCATAATTTTAACTTTAGGTGGCAAGATCTGACACTAACCCTTATTAGTCAGATAGAATAAAAGGTACACCACCATTCCTCCTTTTAAATCGCTAGAAGGGATTTGAATCCTCCGAAGGGTTTGTAAATCAAGCTAGAAGATATAATCTAATGCTATTTTAGTACTTTCCCTCCTACCTCGAATAATAATGTTTTTAGTAATTTCCCATTTGGCATAGTTTATTCTTAGTAATTTCCTACCGCCATTATCTATTTTAAGCATCTTCCTATTAGGTATTATCTATTTTTGTAATTCCCCATTAGGCAATATCTAATTGATAAACAAAAAAATATTCGTTAAAAATAGAGCCACGCTTTTAATATATACCTGTTGCATTACTTTAATTTTTGTAACCATTAGCTCCAGCGAGACTTTCGATGCCACAACCCACGGCCCTCAACTTAACCTTACCGGCAAACCTTCTACGCCTCAGCAAAGTTGGCTTACGTTGCACACCTACCATGACTTTAATTCATAATTTCAGGCCAGTAAATTTCTTATATTGACCATTTAAACCATTTTGCATTATCCTATTTTTTGTTAGATTATCATAGTAAATTTTTATAAGCCATTTTTAACAACCTGATTACACTATTTTAACCTATCGCCAAGTACTTGTATATTTCTATTATAGCGCACCTCACCTATATCCCATATTTTATCACAGTGTTTAGAAACCAAACCCTTTAGTTGACTTTCTTATGGGCTATATACATAACGAGAAGGCTAGTTACTATTTACCCAGTTGACCTTCACCCCTAATACTTTCCCTCCACACCGGTTACCTTTTTACAGTAGTTGGAACCTATTGACGAGGAGTAGCTCCAAACTTTAAATAGTGTCTAATAAGCCTTAATATACTGTTATCCATATAAGGTTATTCTTAATTAGATCCTTATACTCTATGCTGGCTAAGCTCTAGGTTTAGCTAGCCAACTTTCCAGCTCAGAATAAGCTTTGCCAAGTGTTTAGAGGGGTTATAAAAGGGTTTTTAGGGGTTTAAAAACTTTTTTGTGGGTGGATACTTGGCCTCTTGGCTATATAACTTCTAGGCTTAGCTGACCCTCTTTCCAGCTCAGAAAAAGCTTTGCCAAGCGTTTAGAGGGGTTATAAAAGGTTTTTTAGGGGTTTGAAAATATTTTTGTGAGTGGATACTTAGCCTCTTGGCTGCATAACTCCTAGGCTTAGTTAACCCCCTTTCTGGCTCAGAATAAGCTTTGCTAAGCTTTTAGAGGGGTTATAAAAGGTTTAATAGGGGTTTAAATACTTTTTCTCATGTAGATACTTAGCCTCTTAGCTGCATAAATACTTTTTTGAGTGAATACTTAGCCTCTTAGCTATAGAAATACTTTTTTGAGTGGATACCTAGCCTCTTGGCTACATAAATACTTTTTTGAGTGGATATTTAGCCTCTTGGCTGCATAAATACTTATTCTTGGGTAGATACTTAGCCTCTTGGCTTTATAAATTCCAGCTCGAATAGCCCAATTTTTAAACTTAGAATATATACCTTAGCCTTATAGGCCAGATACATATAGGTTAATATGGCTTTGACTTGGATTATCCTTTGGGTGGCTTCTTACCCTAGGTTAATAGACTCTAGCCTTGAATAACTTTCTTTAAAACCAGAATAAAGGTATTTTAAAGCCAAGTGAGAAAATTTTTAAAATTTTATCCTACATTACCCTTTGGTGCATCCTTATTTAAGGTTGATATCTGACTTTAATAGCCTTTAATTAAACTTTGGAAGTATTTAATCAAACTTCATGTCAAATAATATATTTTTATTCAAGGGGGATCAGCCTTTGGATAACGTACTATACTGAATTTAGCCATATATAGAATTTGAACACATGCATATCTGGGTGGTAGTGGTAAGTTTTTACCACTAGGCTAACTGCCCTTAATTTATAGGTTTTATATATTTTTTAACTCAGAGTATAATTCTTGATATATGATCTAGTTCTTTACTCTAAGTAACTTTAGCTTTAGCTAACTCTGCTTTCAAACTTATGGCAACCAAATAAGCTCTCAAAGTGAGCTTAAGAAGTCTAGTATAATTTCTATATTATATAAACCAATATTGATACACTAGCCAATTTACACAGCTTTGCTTGGGTTTATAATTTACTAGATGATTCTAAACGATTAGTTTGGTTTTTTATAATGGTAGATAGTTATCAATAAGTTTAGAAACTATTAACCTATTGAATTAAACAACCACAATCACTTGGCCAAAATTAATTAAAACTTATTGAATTAACTATATCATCAACCATTTAGCCAAACCCAATCTAAACTATCTTTTTTTAGCACTAGGTGGTCCAAACCCAATTTAAACTATCAAATTAACTAAAAACTATCAACCGCTCACCCAAAACCAATTGAACCTATCGAATTAACTAAAAACAACCAACTACTCAGTCAAAACCGATTGAACCTATCAAATTATCTAACTCATCAACTATTTAGCCAAAACTAATTGAACTATCAAATTACTTAAATCATCAATCATTTACCCAAAACCAATTTAAAATATCAAATGAATTAAAAACTATCAAATTACCCAAAATCAATCAAACTATCAAATTACCCAAAACCTACCAACTACTCAGCTAAAACTAATCGAACCTATCGAAGTATCTTGATCATCAATAACAATCCAAAACCAATTGAACTATCAAATTACCTAAAATGGTCGGCCTTCCCAAAATAAAATTTAAAATCAAATTAAATAAAAACTACTAACCACTCACCCAAAACTATTTGAAAGTATTGAATTAACTAAATTATCAATTATTTAGCCAAAACCAATTGAAGCTATCGATTTAACTAAAAACCACCAACTGCTTACCTGAAACCATTGAGTTCATCGAATCAACCAAAATCTACCAACCACTCGGCCAAACCCAATAGTTGAACTTATAAACCAACCGAAAACTACCAACTGCTCACCAGAGCCCAGGAACCTATCGAAATAAATAACGCCAAAACGCTCAGCTGGAACTATATACTAATTACCGTTAGATTTTATATATAATCTTAAATCTATATACCTTTTTATTAAAATCATATTTATTAAGAAAATAGATTATGAAGATTCTCAAGATTCATAAAGTATTTGTACCAAGTATGGCAATTTTTGGTTCATTTGCTCAGGAGGAGTTTTGATTCATAAATACATAGATACCCACATACATATGTACAATTATTTTTATTTATAGAGATTTAAATCTTTCTCCCTACCTTAAATGAACAGAGATATAGATCCTTTGCTGTAGAATTTATCATATAATTTCGAAGCTATTATTAATTAGCTCAAAGAAGCTTTTGCTACAAGCTATTACAGCAAAAAACTTTAATCTAAGAGTTATTTATTTATAATTATATGATGCTTAGCAACCTAGGGTAAATAAAGGTTAATTATATTTAGCTTTATTAAGATTTTAAGCAAATTATAGTGAAATTGTGTGAGCTAACCTACAAGATGAGGTCAGGTTATAATGTATTAAAATTTATGCTGTCAGCTTATATTGAGTTTGCATATAAATTTCAAATTTAGATGTAAGTTATCTAGAAGTGGCTATAGTTTTATCCTATACCATCTGATATCAAGGTAAGTTACGTTTAAACTTGACCGTATATTGGGGTATGCGTATCATCTTAAAATAAAGAACTTTTTAATTTGGTTAATTTGATTGACAATAAATTAAACTAAAATTTAATTTTAGATAGTTGATACTTCTAGTTACTATAAAATCCTTTTATTTCCATCGTAGTTACAATTTACTACACCATTTGGGTTTATTGTTTAAGTTAGTTTTTGTAAAACATACTTGCTACACATTTAGCATTTGTGGCAGATATAAGTATATACTTTATATTTTGTTTCTTATCTTTATTAATATTAGACTTGCTATGCATTTAGCAACAGTGGCTGATATTGTAAGTATATACTTTGCAATTAGATTAATTAATTTATTATATGACAAACTTTCATATGCATCTAGCAATATAGGCTAATATCATATGTAGATACTTTAACATTTTAGATTGCTAAATTTATTATATAGATAACCTGCTATACATGTGGGACTGTGTCTGATAATCTAAGTAGATAAATCACATTTAGATTTATTGTTTATATATATAGAGTTTTTATGCATTTAGTAATGGTAGCTGATATTGTAATTGTATACTTTACATTTAGATCAATTATCTTTATTATATATTATACTTGCAAAGCATTTGATGATAGTGGCTGATTATGTGAGTATTTACCTTACATTAAAAAAGTATTTGAGGTGGGTCAACCTTGGGACAAATATACTGCACTAGAATTTTTCTAGTCATTACAGGTTTTGAACTTGTATTGAACAAAACCTGCACTAGGGTGAAATTAGGAATTACCCTGCCAGGCTAACCACCCTACATTACATTAAAAGAATTATAGAATAAAATATCATTTTACATAACTAAGTTTTTGATGTCAAATTAAAATGCTATACTATTGCATGCTCTAGTCAGACAACTTTTTATTAATTAATTTTTATATAAAGAAATCTAGGATAAAATACCTAATATATGCTATAAATTTGACTCAAAGTATCTAGTATATAGTTATTATATAAATACTAGGTACACCCACTTGCAAAAAAACATCAATGTAAAAGGTAAGTCTTGCTTTACAAGAACTTGAAACAATAAACCTATCAACTTTTATAGTTGCATAGGCCTCAAATTTTAGATATGGTGGCTCAGATTAAGTGCCTGAATCTATACTAGATTTCTTGTATGTCTCATTCAAGTCTCACAGTAGATTATAAATCATTTACTTAAAGATGATCATATTAATGTGATCCAAGCCTTTATCCTATTTCTGAAGGCCCTTTATGTACTTATTTTAGTCAAGTGTCTATAACTTGAAAAATCAGATTTTCTAATTTTTTTTAATTCTTAATAATGATACATATAATCTATAAATAAAGTGTTATACTAAGTAAAAAGGCTAATTTACTTAAATTCTCACATTAAAATAATGTTTTTACTTGACCATTCTGATCTAGATTTACTATTGAAAAGTCCTAAATTTCTTTCAGACATATCCAGTTTCATTTTTTAAAGTTGTTTGAAAATTGATATGGTAAATACTTTAGTCCAGAATTATAGCATATTTTTAATTTACTTTTTAAAAGCAGTATGTCATCTCCTTAGGGTTTTTATAGTATATACATCAAGCTTAGGCATGGCAATAAAAATTATAGATTAATATACATGTGACAAAGATTAATTGTATCAACAGCTTTTTGGGGTTAAGCATATTTAATAATGCTCTAAATTTAACTATATAGACCCTTAAGCTCATAGCTTTACTTTTTTTATATTTAAATGTAGTTCTTTGATAGTATAGAATTATAACCTACTGAAAAATTCAAGTAAATCTTTAATATATAATATTGTTGAAATTTTTTTGTTAAACTATAAGATCTACCATCATCTTATTTAATGAGTGTAAATATTAGGTTGTAAAATAAGGACTAAAGTTATATTTTCAGATATAACATTCAGTTTTAGAGTTTATATAATAGAGTATAAAAATTTATGATGTGAGTTCTTTATACCAGTTAAATGCCTATTGAAGTTGAGACTTGGCTTTCAAATTAAGTTTTCAAAAACTATAAAAGTGACCACATCTGTAGTAATCAATGTGTAGCCTGGCTACCACATAGCCCTAATCTTCTCTACAGGAAAGATCAAGGCTAAACAGGCAGGTTACAAAGTCAATAGCAATCATAAATGACAATCTGATAAATCAGGTGCCATAAATTAAAAATTATCAAACAAAATATGTATAAAGACATAGTTTGTCTTTATAAAGTGGCATTCTGACTAATCAGATGCAAAAAAACTTTTTTATTTGTATAAATTTTGCAATAAGGATAAGACAAGATAAATGGCTCTGTCAAGAGAGTGTCTGTAACACTTCCATTCCCAGAGAAATAGTGCAATATGCACAGTCACACTGCCAGGGAACCAGTTGTTAGTATGATGGTAAACAGAGCACCATGAAGAGTGCTGGAGTTAGAGTAATTTAGGGCAAGGGTGTACAATGTGGTATATATTATTTGATAGCAAATAAACTATGATACTTGGGTGGACCCCAGAGAGAAGTCTATAACAAAGCAGAGATTTGCGCTAGAAGGCTTGGGTGCCTCAGTCTGGAGGGGACCAGGGTGGCCCAGCAATATACCAGATCTGGTAGATATTTTTGTGAAAATAAAATGGCCAATGTTGCTACAGACCTCCCCAAGAAGGTCCATGCACAGGTTCATCCATGGAACCATCTTAAAAAGTGTAAACTAACAGGGAATTTATTAATAAGAAGATGACCAACAAGGAAAGTTGATCATGAGAGCCATACTTTAAACAATGGGAAGTAACTTTTTAATCTAGGAAAATGGTGCCAAGCCTAAGCAAACCAATTGGCACACTCTATCATTGGCCAGGGTACTGTAGCTCAAGATTTACCAAACTCAAGTTATAGATTGTAGCCCAAGACATCCCAAAATGGCAATACTGAAAATTGAACAGGTTTCAAACCCCCATTATCCAAGCAAGTGAATCAAGCTGTTATCATTACAAAAATAGCTAGTGCATTTAAATGCTCTTGCTGTAATGCAGAGCCAAGCATCATGCACATCCCCTTGACTAACTTGGGCATATCTAGTCTGCACCCAGCGTTGGTCCAATGTATGTATTAAGTCAGGGAGGTCCTGAAGATTGACTTTTTTTGACTCTTGACATCCAGCCTTATCCTTGCAGTTGGTTTCCTCAATTATGTCATGTAACCATGACAGGCTCCAAGAATGAATCAAAATGAAGAATTAAGTTAATTCATGAAGCTTTGGAAATGAAAAGGGTACCCATATGAAGTTCTAGAATAGGTCAAGAACAAGAAGATCAGAAACTAGATTCTTTAAATGGGCCCACTGAATGCCAAACTGTATGTGGACTTTATGGGAACAAAGTCAACAACTCCTAAGAATTACCCATAAATTTAGTATGAATATGTACAGACAAAGTTGCTTAAAGCGTCTTAATCTTCTAATAATTATAATTAAAGCTCTGAAAAATTAAAAAAGAATTTTGGAAATTTTAAAACCATCTTTACTTTAAAGTTTAAGGAGATTCTTGGCATGGAAACCAAAAATAAACTATTCTTTGGACTTCAATAAGGTGATTGCATCTCTTTACACCTTGCTAGGAGGTCAGATCCTCTTTATCACCCTCAGCATTTTTATCAATGTAGCTCAAGGTCTCATAGTTAACCATTTTCACAGGCCCACAAGCCCATAATATTACCTTTGACACACTTTTCTGTTTGTGGGCCCTCACCTGGGCCCTCCTGCCAAAATGCTTCATAGCCATCTGAAAATACTTTCCATCACAATAGATAAATTCTTTTAATCTCATCTCCCTATTCTGGGATGTTATGTAGAAACCCCCCAGAGAAAGCCTTAACTGCTTGGTACAAACACACAATTACTCTCTTGATAATTATTTCTTTCATCATGTTTCTGATAAAAGAAGCCTCTCATCTTTTCCATATTGTTGTCCATCCTCAGCTCCTGTTACACATGCCTCTTTTGCACCTGAGTTTTAATGGTCTTTATCCCTGGAAAAGCTAAACATGATGCATGAGATTTTCTTTCATTTAAAGCTACAGGTGCGCCTGACTGTATCTTTCTAGAAAACTTCCACAGTGACTCTCCAAATTGCTCAGATGGTAGATTCCCTTTCAACAATCTTTCAGCATAGTTTACTGACCTGTTTAAACCTAACCAGTTCTTTCTTCTACCTTAGAAAAATTACTCTAACTGGTAGAAGGAGCAGCCACCCCAAATGATTTCTATGATGTCAATTGGTCTGTGCTCTTGGCCCATAAACAAGGGAGAATAGCTGCTATGGATTACACCCACATGTATGGCCCCTAGACAAAGCTGTGAAAGTTACTTTATCTCAACTTTCACTAATGCCCTAACAGAACCTCCAAATATCTTTACAGAAATAGCTGCCACATATGTAGGATCTTTGTTACAGGATTTGATATAACTGAGAAATAGGCTAAATTGTTGCTATATTGGTTGTTTGCCAAATTGTCAAATACAAAATTTCATTATAGTCAATTATAATTAAGGTAAAGCGGTCAATTGCTGCCAATTACTTAATTTGTCAGAAAATACAAAAGAATATATGTAAAACTGATGGAAAACCCACTAACAAATCAATTATTGAGGACTGTTGATTAGGTCAAGAAATTAAGACTCAGCTGTATGGCTGAAATTGTGAACCCACTCCACTAAAACCTAATTGGAAACAGAGGAATTGCTACAGTAATTAGTATAAAAACTGCAAAATGAAGTATAAAAGAAGGGATTTTTTGAAAGATAAATCAGCAGTGAAACTCTTCTGGTGTATAAAATATCAAGAAGATAAACCAGAAGTGCAACTCTGACAGTGTAGAAGATAGCAAGGATTCACTAAGACTATTGGTAGTGCAATTCTACAATAATAACAGAATTTATAGAATTGTTTGTTGTTCTTATTAAATATTATAGTATTTTAAGGGATGACAGTTATCATATTGCCTTCCTGTTGCATCAGTGGTACCAAAATTATGTGTAACTTTCTGCCAAATTATAGATGTTTATAAATGCTATCTGCTGGAAACACATATTGGTGCTCATTACAGGGGCCCACTTATTCAACCAAACAAGAAACTTTGCATAGAAGAACAATGTCAGATATATAGAGTGATAAAGATAATTCATCCCACTTTACTGAGTCAAAACAATATGCTTAAATTATAAATGCTTTGGATGCATTAAGCTGAACCAACAATGAGCTACTATGTGAGAATATCCCTGGCAGATCAACCCAAGGATGTATATGGCACACTTTGTAACATCAGGCTTATAGAACTTCCAATTGAAGGCTATCATCAACAATATGATAAAGCAGTTACACTGCATTGAGCAAGAATTAAATGCTGAGAAGCATTGCCAAGACTTTTATGTGAGATCAACAAACAAAAGGGAGGATGTAAAGTAGGGCAGTGTTTATGCAACAATAGTGAAACTGAAAAGATTTCAGAAGAGCTCTTTGTGAACCAAGAAGGCAATGAGAATAAAATTAGATACAGCAAATACACCAGGTACAAAGGTATGCGTTTCTAAGAGAAATTTTTCTAAATATTAGCTGTTTTGCTGGTAGAGGAAACTGCTACCTCACAGAAGACCGCATCAGGATTGAGTAGCACTCCCCCTCTCATGTACACTCTTCATATAGGTGCAATTTGCACTAGGCATGAGGCATTGCAGTTCTCCCATAGACTGTGCAGTCCTGAGTGGGATGATTGTTTGCATCAATAACCTGTCTACATTTAATTGAGATGTAAACATACATGGAATTTTCAAGTGCTTTTAATTTGTTGTGGAAGGAGCTTCAGGTTGTTGAAAAGTAAAGCTACAGATATCCACCTTAGATGTTGAGAGTGCTACCAGGTCACTTGATATTTAAAACAGTTCCGTCACCTCTCAGGAAGTCAAGGACACGTTGCTACAACTATTTGAGGGCATAGAAAAACTTTGCGCAATTAAAGACTGACTTCTTATTAAGTGGGTTCCAGCAGAATAAAATTTGACTGAATTCACCAATTAGTTCAATGTAGAGGCCCATGTCTTGGTAAAAGAGGGCGTACTATCTGAGGCTAACATTGGAATCATGATG
This sequence comes from Massospora cicadina, assembly GCA_022478985.1. Lineage (NCBI taxonomy): Eukaryota > Fungi > Entomophthoromycota > Entomophthoromycetes > Entomophthorales > Entomophthoraceae > Massospora > Massospora cicadina. The sequence continues at coordinate 78,621 of JAKSZP010018645.1, forward strand.
ACTTTGGTGGTGAAAATACACTGTGAGCTCTATAATGCAATTGACCCAGGTTTTCAAGGTAGCATACCCATACTCAATCTTGTCAATTACCTGCAATGACCAGCCATGATGTTCAGACCCACACCTTGGAAAAGAAACCACCTATGACCCTTGCCAGGCCACCCTCATCAAGAGCCCTGATACAGGAGGCCTATAATCCTCCATTTAACCTCAGATGGGAACTTCTTATAATGCTCATAGATATAATGCTTTCAGATTAATATGCTATTACTTCAGGAAATGGGGACAATTTGCAGTACACTGTCACACCAAGCAATGATTCAACATCATGCAGATAAACCTGTATGACCAGGGAAAAGAACACTCAGAGTAGAGAAGAGACACTTTACCTCCATCATTTAGATGTCAATTGTCCCACATGGACACAGCAAATTTTTCCATGACTAACCCAGCGCTTCCTCCAACAAACTACTATAAAAATGGACTGCCAATGACATATATGTATTGACCCACTCTCAAGAAAAAAAGTGGCAGCAAAGGAAGCTTTCTAAGAAAAAAATAAATCCTATGTATATCAAATACTTGAGTATAACTTCATCGACAAACCCTGAAAATTTTTAATGTACCATATTTATAGGGAGTCAATGTTGCTATACCTGCTGATATAATCACTAAGGAATATCTTCATATAGAAAATGGCATCAAACAACTCCTGAACAAGAAAATCTCTTAAGATATACTATGTTAAACAGATAAAAGAAAGAAAGAAAGAAACAAAAAATAAAGAGAAAAAAGAAAAGCAAAAAATATATAAAATAATAATTTTCATAACAATACTAACAACACTAATATGATACCAAATGTACTTTAGTAAAAAATAAAACAGATTTAAAATCTGTAACTTGTGTTCTATACCATCACAATCTTTGTCATTGTTTTCCTTCTCTAACTGAATCCTGTGATAACCACCAACAGAAGGCTGCTTCAACTTCTGCCTATATGGCTTGGATGACTTGACTAAGCTAAGCACTATGACTATTCTTGCACAAAGAAAGACTTAATCTCAGTAGAGGGCAGCATCAGCAACAACATGGGGATGATCCACCCTCAGGAGGATTAGAGGCCTCCATGGACAGTTCAATGTATAAACAAGAACTAGGAGCCCACAGGCTGAGAACAAAAATGTTGCACTATAGAATAATGATTGAGGTAGATGCACCTCTGCGCAACCAGGAGGAGACCCCACAAACACTAGTCACTGACTCCCATGAGATAACAAGAAATAAGCTACAATTGGGGGGGGAGTAAATACAGAAAATAATGATAAGGAAGTTGCATCCCTGCCTGGGGAGAAAATGAGGCGTCCAACTCCAGGCAATCAACCAAGAAGTCATCCATGCTGGGGTGGACTATGGAAAGGGGCTTAGCAATGAAGTAGGTGGTCTGCTGCATCCATTCAACAGCTGCTTGGTGGCAATCCACCCTATAACAAGGCTTGATAGACAAAAGGAAGCAGCCCATATTATTAATAAGAGACATTAATGTGAGATATTTATCTGGATCACCTGCATCAATGTCCCAAAATGCAGTAAACACCCCAGCACAATATATTTGGGTAATTATCAAGGAAATTTAAATTCATCAAGAAGAAATGTCCCAAAGAATGAGGGGTCTCCTCTGACTAACTAATAAGTACCCAGAATATGAAATGTAAAAGGTAGACTGAATTACACTCCATGTGATGATCAGTGGCTGGTGTTAACTCCAAGAGAACAAAGCAGTTGGTCACAAGAAACACTGCCTATAGAGATATTAACCCCATTGAGGCTCCCCACTCTTTCACAACTGAGCCACAATGTTACTAAAAGAGTCTTGACAGGATTAGGTAGCTGACAAACTCTAGAAGGAGCTCCTCTTGGGACAGAGCAACTTGAATGCCCACTACATGAGCACTGTCTACAGTGGGAATTTTGGGGAAGTTGGGCAATGGTAAATGGTTCAACTCTTGAGTATATTTCTCATTTCAATGACCAAAGAAATAAAATGCCATATGGGGCAGTGTGTGTATCAAAGTGGGACCCAAAATTTCATTCAAAAATTACTATTGGAAGAAAAAGTGGTGCCACCATCATAGTATTGCTCAGTCAAGGTAGAAGAATATCAAAAATTGATATGGCCAAGCAATAAGCTTAATCTATTGCTATTTTAGTCAATTTCCAAATCACTGACAAAAATATTTTATTATAGTCAATCAGAATTGAGGTATGACAGTTGATCTTCACCATTACAAAATTTGGCAAAGATATGGTTAAAATATATAATCATGATGGAAACCCCATTAACTAATCAAGTATTGAGGAATAATGGTTAGGTCAATTAAATAAAACTCAGATGCACAGTTGAAACTGTGACCTCACTCCACTGATCTCCTAATTGAAGATAGTGGACTGGCCATAGAAATTAGTATAGGAACTGCAACAATGAAGTAAGGAAGGGTCTTTTTGGATTATAAATTATCAGTGTAACTCTGCCATTGTAGAAAATAGTGAGAATTTACTAAAATTAGTGGTAGTGCAAACTAACAACAATAAGGATACTTATATATACATTTGTCATCTTTAATAAATATTATAATATTTTGAGGGAAAGCAATCATCATATTGACTTTCCCGTTGCATCAGTGGTACCTAAATTTTGCGCAACTTCCACCAGATTATACATGTTTATAAATTCTATCTGCTAGGAATGATCTGCTTTACCTTGGAGGAAAAAGACTCACTTGCAACACATGTTGAGGGTCAATTAGTGCTTCACCAAGTGAAATCATTTGCCCCAAATTCCAAAGGAAAGTATTGTGGATGTCAGGAGTAATCAGTACTTGTTTCTAATCAGGAGAGATAGTCATCAAAGGAGCAGCTGCAAGCCAGATACCCAAATGAAGCCTTCTGCACAGACACATCCCCATTATTCTGTGACCCCCACCTATAATCTTTTCCCAACTCCCATGCACATCTCTTTGCTTAATAAAAGAAACATCTCTTCTTACCTGTTTGTTCCACTCTTTATGATGTAAAGGAAAGGGGAATAGGGTCGCAGTCAAGAAACTTTGGGATTTGATTGACAGGAGTTGAGGACAACTACCTAGACAAGGAGTTAGCAGCTAGACTAAAATTATTGATGTACAAGAAAGGTATTGTGACACTTGAGAAAACCATATAAAATCTTCTGAATGCCAAAATATTAAGCCTTTGGTATAGTTGTGACAAGGAACTCAACAATTTTGGGAGAAGTTCAGTGCTATCAAGAACTTGCTCCACCCAGTCATTCTGGCATGAGGTGGTGGCACAGTTACTCCCCTTAAATTTATCTAAAGAGGGGTCATATCACGCTCATCCCCAAAGGCTAGACATATAATCCTTAATCCTTTACCTTGAGTGGGAGCAGGCCCTGCATGAACACAATGAACCCAATGGATGAGAATGTGAATGTATTAAAGGAATTTGGAGGCTATGTGCATTTTTTCCAGAAGAGCAACTCTGCCGTCTCCACTCCACACTGTCTGTTTTAATTCTCATTCAAGTTCAAGGGCAACTCCAAGTTCCAAAAGGTATGCTCATTATTTTTGCTAAACTTTAAGGTGAAGGAAGCTCTGAAAGTGTATATAAAAGAGATGTTAGAAGAAGGAATGATAATGCTCTTTAAGTCCCCAGTGATGTATCCCATATTCTTGATCCAAAGGTGAGTAGAGAACTATGACCCTGCATTAAAACCAACATCTGAACGCAATAAAGATTAGATAAATACCCAATTCTACTAATGGAGAGCATTTTACAAATGATTGTGGGAAATCAGTTTTTCACTCAAAGTATGATCTAGTAAACGCATTAAACCAAGTACTGGTAGTCCCAGAGCACCAGAAATACACTGCTTTCAAGTGCCAACTGGGAGTGTTTGAGTATAAGGTCATGCATTTCATCCTGAGGAATGCGCTAGCTATCTTCTAGCATACCATAAAAATGCCTTATGCGACTTGATCAGAAATGCTGCATTGATTACATAGATGACATCCTGTGTTTTCCCAAGATTAATGAGGGACACACTGAAGACATGAAGAAGGAGTTCAAGGCTCTAGGCAGAGCTAACCTCTGGCTAAAGCCCTCTAAGTGAAAAATTTATAAGGGCTCTGTCTCCTTCATGAGCAACGTGCTGCTCAAAAGGGTATGATAATATACTTTGGTAAACTGAAAGTGGCGAGGGAATGGTCAGTGCACATATATAAAACAGGCATCTAAAGCTTTCCATGTTCATGAATTTCCTTAGAAAGTTCACCAAAGATCTGTTCAAAATGGTTGCATCTCTTACAAGGCTCACTGGCAAGTCCTATTCAGTGGGGAGAGGAAGAGAAGAAGGCTTTCTGGACCATTAAGTTTGTCCCACTCTCTGTCCCAGTCCTGATGTACCTGGACGCCAACTGACAATTCATAGTGGAAATGGACGCTTTGAATTTTGAAATAGGGTAGTTCTCTTGCAAAGCGGGGAGGATGGCCTGGAGCACCCTTTTGTTATTTCAGTAGAAAAATGTTACTGGCTGAGACAAACTACTCAATTTATAATAAGGAACTCCTGGTGATTGTCACCACCCTAGATGAATGGCAACACCATCTGTTGTACTCCTGCATCTTTTTATAATCAGGACTGACCATAGGTAAATAGAGTTCTATAAGAGCCCTAGGAGAATGAACTAGTGACAAGCCCTCTGGCACCTTGAGTTGTCACAATAAAATTTCAAGATTATGTAGAGCTCATGGAGAGCAACCTCATAATAGACTTGCTTAGCTGAGACCTAAAGATGGTTTTAAAAGAAGAGCATTATGAGTACAATATGGCATTCTGCTCCCCCAGGTGTTTGCTGCAATATAGGAAGAACCATCTGACTTGTTAGATAGAATCCATGACACACAGAGGCGCTTCAAATTTGGTATTAAAATCAGAAAGGAACATAAGGATAAAAATTACAACAGCTCTCACAAGATTGACAGGAAGAAGGGAGGCCCATCCTCCACCAGGATCATTTATGAGTCCCAATTCAAACTCCAAACTGAGGTAATGTAGCTATTCAATGACCAACCACATGTGAGACACCTGGGCACTGAGAAAATGATCAAAACTTCTCCTCCATAAGTACTCCTGGCCAGGATTAGTGGGAACCATAAGAAGTTGTGCGGCGCAATGCCTCACCTGCACCCAGTCCAAACCACCAGGATCTAGCCTGTGGGGAAGCCCAAACCCCTACAAATTGCATAGTTTCTATGGACTTCACTAAGCATAGACTTTATAACTAGGCTTTAAAAGTCAAATGGTTTCAACGCCATCATGTTGGTAATAGATTGTCTGACAAAGTATGCAGAGTCTACCTAGGTACCTATAAGGTTACAGTAAGGACATGGTGATTATATATATAATTTGTTATCAAGACATGGCATCCCTGACAAGATCATTTTGGATAGGGGTCCACAGTTCATATCGCAGCTCTGAGAGCACCTCCTCAAGAATTTAAAGGTCAAGCCATGCTGCTTCTTAGCATACCACACCAGTCTAATAATCAAATGTAGAGAGATGATCAGACCCCTCAAAAAGTACCTACGTTGCTACCTCATGATGCAACAGGTACAATGGACAGACTGGCTAAAGATCCCTCAGTTCATGTACAAAAACTTGACATACTCTTCAATGGGGATGTCACTATTATATGTGAACTACAGATACCACCCAAGGATGATGGAAGGCCACAAGGGTGGAACAGATCCATCTTTTAATGACCTAGTGGCTGATGTGAAGAAAAACCTGAAAAGCTCAAGATCAAACCTGGTATCAGGACTTAAGATAATGAGCAAGCTGAAATCCCTGATCCTGAATTGAGCCTCAAAATTTGACTCTTAAACCAGTGTGAATGGAACCTTACCCTAAAGGCGCCAAAACTAGATTCAAACTAGAAAGCACCAAATGTATGAGAATCAATGAAAGTACTTTCAGGAATTTTGTACTCACTTCCTGAATCATGAGAGGAGGCGCCACCACCCCTGCAGGCATGAGGACAATTAAGTACAATGAGGGCGCCAACCAGGCAGTAAATCTGGAAGGCAGTAAAAGATCCTGATCTTATGGGGCCACAAAGGTCCCTGAGGCACCATGTCCCACACGCCCTATAAATATTGACGCTTTCTAACTTAATAAAATAGTTTATAATTGCTCCATATTTTCGTTCTTTGACTGCTCTACAAATTTTAAGCTTCAATCCCATTTTCAAACTTTATCAACAGTCAAGAGAACTGTTACACTGAGAGAAGTAGTGCTCACTACAGGGACTCTGAGCTTTCCAAAGTGAAAATGTCTATCAAAAACAATGGAGAATACTAGCAGTCCAAAAATCAATCTAATGATTAGTCAAAAAGAATCGCTTAATGGGTTAGTACTTCACAATATAAAGTACCATCCATGCAGCCTGAAAGTTTAGAATTTTGGGACATGTAACAGTTCTACCTACTTCAGTTGACAGAAATTAGTATCAACTTCAGTATGAAAATCTTAGCAACTTTATTCAACAGTTAATCAATGGCATTTACTCTGTGGTTGTCAGCTCCAGCCACTCTCAAACCTCTGTGCCTTCTAACATATGGGATATTTATACCTCAGCCTAATTACCAGTTGGAGAACTGACCTTATTACTGAGCGCTACCTTTGGAATTTTGTTCACCCTACTATTCATCACCTCCTCCAGTGAGTCAGGTTGCACCATCATGAAGTCTTCCAACAACTAGGGCTTACCAAAACTTAACACTCTCATGTTTTTGATTTTTACAATGTGGCCTCCTCCTTTGTCAATGACAACTGAGAGGCCATTATTGATAACTGACAATTAATCAATAAAGCCTGAAGCCAAATCGCGGTATCAGATAGTGGGATTTTTGGCTACTTTGGAGACCAACTTTGTCAGAATGTACAGCTACTTGAGGCTGCTTAGGACCAGTGCTTTACCAAGTTGAAGATCTGGTATGGATCCTAATGCAACACTATCAGGAGCTGGCCTCTCATGACTACACCTCTGGTATTGAAGGACCTGATTGTCCCCATGGGCCTCAAGGGCCCTCTAGACCCATGGCACCTACTTCTGGAGACCCTGATGACCCTTTGAAAAAGGATGTTTTAGCAGCCCTAGCTGTCTTACATGATCAAATCTGGAATGTAACCCAAGGATGTAAACTCTGAGTAGATGGAGTTTTACTTGACCCTAGGGTCTCAATTGAGGCATTTTTAGAAGAAATGGATAAACTTTAGCGCTTTCAACAAGCTTACTGATAGTTGCATTTCTCAGCTTGAACAAACCTGCAGAGGGTTCAAGACCTGTTTGATCAACCTTTAGAGTCAGCTTCCTCTTCAGGGCGCCGATATTCAAGCCTTTAGAGGAGCAGATTGCTTATAAGGCTTCTATTTCCTCCCTCAACCAAAACTGGGATGTTATCCAAGAGGACCTCAAGGGCCTAAGATGACAGTTGGACCTTCAGGACCCCGCAACTATGAAGAGACCAAGATCTCTGAGCCTGCACAAATTCCTGGCATTAACACCCTCACCACTCCTCTTGTAACTAACTTTAAACCTAGTTTCAAGGAAAAGTTCACCCCTGGCCAGGAAAGCATCTCCTTTTCCAATATGCCTGTGAGAGTTTCATGGAAGAGGCCACCTACTGGAAAAAAGTAAAGCATATATTCACTCCTTCCTTAACAGCACTGCTTGGGAGATCATGAATCCCCACCTGAAAGAATGAAACACTTGAGAGCAGGTTCATATGGCCTTAGTCCAAAAATTTGGCATCAATCAAACCATGTCCTATCAAAAACAAGAATTCATGGGTATCCACCAAAAAAGGGGAGAGTCTCATTAAGTCCACCAGTCATTTCTATGCCCAAGCGCAACCCTTGGTTACCACCAACTGTATTTACTTGGATGACGCCATTAGTGCTGTCATCTCTATGTTGGGACCCTATCACAAGGTTCAAATGCATATGATCAGCCAAAAGAACAGTTTTACATGCATTTGAGAAATAAGGGAAGTGACTAACAAGATCTTTTTGACAACCCTACATTCCAAGACTACCTCTTCAGCTTTCTTAACCGTCCTCAAGTCTATGTGGTCAAAAACCAGAAGAATCCTTGACCCCAATGCACCTACTGCAATGGCTTCTGACACAGTGCTAAGACATTCTTGAAACAACTTTTCAAGGAGGGGGGGAGAAGGGCCATCAGCATGAAGGACGAGGCACTCCATGCTGACATCCCTACCACGCCTCAAGAATTATCCCTGACCTCAAACAAACCTGGAGCTATCATACCTGAAGAATAAGTATTGGTGCCCATTTATAATAAAATTGATGCTGATTATTATTCTTCTGATAGCTCTCCCATGTTTCTCAGACTACCTCCACAGTTCAGAAGTCTGGTTACCCACATCGCTGTTTTTAGTTCATAAGATTCCGGTTCTTGCCATAGCTGACAGTGGTTTCTCTATAAATTTTATATAGTCCAAGTTGATGAAGTGTATCAAAATCGCTACTGATTTGCCACATTATATGGAGTATGGCAAGTCTGGGCCGCAATGTACCCAATCTATAGTGTCTATTTTTCTCTACCTATACAATTTGGGAAGCGCTCTGTAAATACCCCCACCATCATGCTGGAAACCTGATCTATGGCCTTCTTCTTGGAGCTCAGTTCCTCTAAGACTACTCCACAGCGGTACATTATGATAACAGATTTCTATACCTACTTGGACACCAAGTCCCTCTAATCTTCAAAACTTCCCATGAACCAAAGGTTGGTCAAGGCCAAAGATTGCCTACTAGAGAGTGGGGGCCAAATTAATTGACTCAAATATTATTAGGGGGCTCTCAGGTCCAGATGCACCCACCTGCTGTTGATGTACAAGAATGCATGTCAATTTACTCACCTAGGGCAACCACTATATCTCTGAAGTTCCAAATTATTGCTGATACCCAGGTCCATGTTAACATCCCCTCCAGATACCTGCTGGAAATCTGAGGGCTAAAGAACTAGTCTGCCAAGTAGGTTATAACCTGCTTAGGAATTCTAGATGCAGCTTATGCTGGATCTAAATCAGTGTTGCTGGCAAGACTTTACTGACAGCCAAGGGTAGTAGCCTCAAACAGTCCCGCCGCCTATGTCCGCCTCCTACCAGTAGAGGCTGTCAACGATGTCTGCATTTTGGGAGCCTATGGGTTTTCTTTTGGAGGCGCCCCATTAGTAAACCTAGTCAACATCAGTGTTGGAAAGGACCTCAATGAAGAACAACAGCGCAAAGTTTAAAAATTGTTGGAGTATTCTAATCTATTTTCAGCCTTAACCTACAACTTTGAAAAGATGAGTGGAGTTCTACATCATGTGGAAACTGAGGATGCTCCCCCCTTTAGTCCTGATCTTACATAAAAAAGTAAGGTTGAAGAGGCTCAGGTGGAGGTGGAACTCAAACAACTACTAAAGCTGAACTCTTGGTGCCTTCATGCAGCCCTTGGGCCTCTCCTCTCCTACTGGTTTGGAAGAAGGATGGCAGCCATTGGGTGATGATGGACTATTTATGGCTTAATTCCATCACCAAGAAGGACAGCTATCCTCTGACAAAAATTGATGACTCTCTTCAACTTCTTTCCAGATTGCGGTACTTTTCTGCAATGGACCTTGCAAGTGGATTTTGGCGAGTGGAGATTGCCCACAAAGATTGAGCCAAATGCGCGCTCATAACTAACAAAGGGATGTTGTGAACCCATGAGGATGCCCAAGGGCCTCTGTAACGCGCCGGCCACTTTTCAACCCGCCATGGCTGGAATTCTCATGGACTTAAAGCTATCATGTGTCCTCAGCTACCTTTACAACATCACTGTCTTCTCATGAACTTTCAATGGACAAGTGGAGCATCTTCAGAAAGTTTAAATTGGCTTAGAAAGCTTTGATAAAACAGACCTTTAAAGTTCTCCTTATTCCAATTGATAACGGAGATTCTTGGACACAAGGTCTTAAAAGATGACATTCAGCCATACTGGACAAAGTTGACGCCATAGAAAATAAGTTGCGCCCCCAGAGCTTGAGGAATATTCAGGTATTCCTTGCATGGTGGGTTATTATTGTCAGTTTATCCCACGGTTTGCCAACCTAGCTGATCCTACTTTACCTCATGCAGAAGAACGTGCCTGATGAGTGGAGGATAGAACAAGAACAGGATTTTAATACGTTGAGGACCGCTCTTTGTACTGCACCCATTTTAGTTCATCTGTACTTTGATCAACCTTTCTTGTTGTTCAAGGATTTGGGTGATGTTGAGGCTATCCTAGCCAGTATGATGAAAATCAGGTCAACCACCCAGTGGCCTATTTTAGCAAGACTCTGAGTAAGGCCAAATAGAACTATAGTGTTACCAAGTAGGAATGACTGACTGTCTTGTTAGGAATCAAACCATATTGGACCTATCTTCATGGCGCCTACTTTACCAACTCACTAATCATTCCTCAATCCGGTGGGTCCAGCAGATGAAGGATATAGATGGCCGTTTAGCCAGATGGGCCTTAAGACTTCAGAACTATGATTCCACTAGTGTTCATTGTGTGGGCGCGATTCATCAGAATGCTGATGGCCTCTCCAGGATTCCAATACTTGATGCCTTGACCCCTGAGGAAGACCAACTGTATGATCTGATTGGCTGACCTGAACATTAGAAGTTGGAAATTCCTGAGATCCAAACTGATCTCAGAAAGATGACCTGAAATACTCAGATAAAGGACGGGCTGTTACATATGAGGGTCAATAAGAAATGGCTCCCTTATGACTACCCTTCTTTCTGAATTGACGCTATCCTAGAGGGTCATATGACTGTGGGACATGGGGCAACTAAAGAAGACTCACGAATGGTTGAAGGCAAAATGTTACTGGGACCAAATGGTGGAAACCATCCAAGAGGTCCTGGAGGCTTGTATGACTTGCTGATCCTACAACTAAGCTAGCTCTCAATACCAACACTCTTTCATTGCCCTGACGGGACCCTTCAATGTCATTAGCATTGATGTGATAGGACCCTAACTACTGGTTTGCACGGCTATAAATATATCCTCTTAGCCATGGACCATATAACCAAATGAATTGAAGCAATTTTGGTCCCTGCTGCCACTGCAAAAGCCACATGCTCTCTTCCTTAATTAATCTGTTTTCAACTAACATGGATTCCCACAAACTTTACTATTTGGACAATGGGTTATTTTCACCTCGTAGGTAGTTCAAGAACTTACTTCAATTTTTGCAATAACCAAAGTTTTGCCACCCCTTACAACCCATCCACCAACAGGGCGATGGAACGCGCTAATGAACCCTTATCTCTATTTTATGGAAGATGACTGCCTCTAACCCTGATCTTTGGAATAATTATTTATTCTGCGCCTTGCTTGACTATAGAACAAGATACCACCGCATCATTAAGATGTCCCCCTTTGAAGATCTATATGGACATGCTCCCCCAGCTCCCAAGTAGCGTTTAGCCTTTTCTCAAAACCAACGTTACTGAGAACTCTGATCTAACCATGAGGGCCTTAGAAAATGATATTATCTGGCTTCAAACCCTAGCCACACAAGGCATTATTACCTCCACAGGAAGGGAGACATACCTACTCAATGTTGGCTGACCCTCCTTACCCATTTTTAATTAGGTGACCTCATTCTCTTTTATTACCATCAACACAGAGTTTGACATAATAAGAAAACTTTTTTTTGGCCTGGACCTTATAAGATCATGCATGAGTGAACTCTGAGTACTCCATTGATGACGTAAATTAGGGGCAGTGGTGAATCAAGTGCATGGCAAGTTACTCCGGCCCTATACTTCCTCTAACAAGATTTTGAGGGGGGCGTTGTAAGGAGTTGTGATGGTGAGCAAGCCAAAATCCCTGCTCCTTAATTGAGCCTTAACAGATTGGTTCTTAAACCAGTGCAAACAGAACCTTACTCTGAAGGCACCAAAACTATACTGATCAGGAAGCATCAAACATATGAGAATCAATGGAAACACCTATATGAATTTTGTCCCCACTTCCCAACTCATGAAAGGCGCCGCCCCCACTGCTTCAGTCATAAGGACAATGCAGTACAATGAGGGCGCTGACCAGGAGGTTGATTTAGAAGGCATTAAAAGACCCTAATCTTATGGGGCCATGAAAGTCCCTGAGGCACCATGTCCCCATATGCCCTATAGATATTGTCGCTTTCTAACACAATAAAATAGTCTATATTCTTTCCATCTTTTCGTTTTTTGACCTCTCTGCTAATTTTCAGCTCTGAGCCCATTTTTGGACTTTGGTGACAGTCAATAGAATTGTACTCCAATAGTGACCCAGGGAATGGAACCATGAACATTAAGGTGCACCTAGATTGGAGTCATAAATGATGATTTGTGGGCATTCCTCAATGACAGCCATTTAGGGATGTCCTTGATTCATGGGCTAAACTGGGGAATGTGATTTATGAAGACCTAATAATGAGAGTTTTTGTGAGAGATGTAGTAGGAGGGGACGCTAAAGTACACTGAGAATACTGAGCTAAACTTCTATTATTCCGCAATGTAGTGCCAAATCAAGTGATTCAGGACCATAGTTGATAGCAGGTTGGAGAAGGTGTTCCACACAATTTTATAAATTAAGAGAAGATGCATGAGATGCAAAGGGCGGTTTGCATAATATAAACTTTGAGGTTGGAGGCGTGATCTGCTAAGGCTGCACAAGTGAATTCCACACTGAGTTAGTGGGCTTTAATTGACTCATTGATAGTGTTGAGCGGATTGCTTTCATAATATCTGTGAAGTAGGTGAAGTAGACCTCAGTGTAGTATTCAACAGGGTTCTGCCCATTATGTAGAAAAAAGTGAGGGTAAGGTTAAGAGTGGCAGAGCTTTTTGCAATCTCGTTTCAGCCCATCTCTTCTTATTGTAGGCAATAAACGCCACTTCATATGGTAGTCTTTGTAGCGTGGGTGCCAAAGATTTTTTACAAGCCCAGTGGCCCCTTGGTGCACTTATGCTTGTTTAGAGAAGCATATAAAGGTGTAATGTGAGTATGTGGTTTGAGAAAGTTCGTAGGGTTGCTCTTTTTCTAGTGTGATCCTGCAGTTGATGGTGCTGCCTGGAATAGGGGTGTACTGTTGGACTTTCTAGATTAATGAGCCCTATAAAGAAAGGTTAATCTGAAGCCAATTGGGTGGAGTACACTAATTATCTTTATTCTAATCTTTGGGTGAAAATTGACCTGAGTATTAGCTGTGATATAATAGCTGGACTTTCAGACTATTTATTGATTTGGTCATTTTCAGTTTGTGATGAATAACTGCTAGCTTGGAAAATTTTATTTTAGGGTTAAACGGGATGGATGAGAATGGAACTGGTGCAAAGCACAAAATTCAAACCATTAGATTATCTATTGTTAAAGTAGAGTGATTCATTTAATACTTTATGAACAATTTAAGCATTGATCCAGCATAATGGGAAAAATTTTAATGATCAGATGGCTAGACGTTGCCCCTTGCTGGAGGGAGGGCTGGAGCACAGAGTAAGCATTGCTTAAAGGGGCTGAGATAGCCAGCTCATTGAGGAAAGTGCAGCATGTGTGGGCTTAGTAAATTCCATGAGAGCTGATGCAATTAAAATGGCGTGGGTGATGGCTTCCTTGGTAGGAGGCCCAAAGGATGGTTGGGCTAGAGCATTTGATGAGCCAGTGAGTGTGCAGGTCTCAGAAGCACAATATGGTGAGTTGGCACTTGTTATAGTGTAAAATGTTATGAAGGGTTGTTCTTGCAAAAACAGCTGCTAACTAAGAGTGGGTGACTTTGTTTGTCTGATAAGTGGGTAACCAAGGGTCATGGCGTTTGGTGGGTGGATGTCTCATTTGGCTAAGCTATCGGGTTCTTTAGCATAGTTTCTTCCATCATTGCTAATAGTTTAAAAATATCTTTATTGGAGCTAAAATTCAAGAATGAGTTACTAAGAAGGTTGTGCTTAGCAGAAATAGGTAGTTATTGAAAAGCTTTATGGCATCTAAGGATGAAAAAGATTTCAAGGGGTTAGCAAATTCATGGAAATTCTCATTGAATTTTTGACCAACTCTGTGGCATTGAGGTAAACTAAGCCATTACACAACTTTTCTCAGTCTCATCATACCCTTTCTAAGATGCAAAGTACTGAAGGCATATTTTGAACATGCAGGATGCCAGGATGGTGTCTATCCTATTAAGGTTCATTATCTACAAGGACAGGTTCAGATGATTTTGAAAGGGCAAGAGTCTAGAATAAGGGGTCAACAAAATTCATGTAAGGTGCTGAAGACCTTAATGTATGGTGGGAAATTCTGTGAGCAGAATGATTCACTTCTGTATCACCCTGTAAGGTCTAATGTGTTTAGCCCAGCTTTCAGCATAGTTAACAAATGAAGATTCTTGGCATTGACCGATACTAGATCTCCAGGATGGTACTCTGGGCCTTAATGACGTTTACAGTCCGCATATTCTTTATAAAAAATAATTACAGTGTCCATAAGATGCTCCTTTACCATGTGATGTAACTCCCCGATTTTCTTGGCTTTCTCATTTGCCAATACTACTTGTATATTTGGCGGAGCCTAAGTTAAATATTAGGTTGTATTCATAGTCAGAAATTAGAGGCAAGATTATAGTTGAGGAGTGCTTTAAGTTGCTTTAGGATAATTGGGCCCTAGTCAGGGTGACGCCCGATTGTTCTGTTTCACATTTGAATAGCTTCAAAAGAACTGTTACATACCTTGTCACCATCTCTGTCTGACATTAGACTGAAGATAAAATGCAGTGGACCGGTAAGGGTGGATATGAAGAAGGGACAGCAAGGACTATTAGAAATTTTTCTGTAAGCTGAGGGCCTCTATCACCCACTATCTCCATGGGAAGTCCATCTATCAGAAGATTCGGTCAATAAAAATTTGGATAATTTGTACAGAGGTAATCCTTGTGGAGCTTGAGATAAAGTGGTCCATTTCTAGAGAGATCAGCCACTACCATTACTGCACTAAAGCCCTGAGAGAGTGGGAGCTCTATAATAGAGTCTATTGAATGTGATGTACAAGGAACTTCTGCAGCCTGCAAAAATACAAGCAGGCCTGTTGCCTTCCAATGGATGGCTTTGGCGTGATTACAAGTAAGGCAGGGTTAGATATTAGGCCACATACTTAGCTATGACCTTCAAGCCATAGTTGCGCCTGATGAGATCAGTGTCCTGTCATTCTAAGGGTGACCTACTGTAGGAGGGTCATTATGCTCATGAAAACTTCCTACCTGAGGGTGCCTGGGGCACCCATCATCTTACCTGTTGAATAATGATTCCTTCAAGGGCATGGTAACTCATCAATAGACTCAATGTTCTTGGTACAGGCTTTAATAATGATCTAAATTCAGCTGAGAGAGGTTGTAATAAGCAAACATAGTAAGCAAAGTATAATTTCTTAGAGCAAACATCAAAGGTAAGAATATATAAGGCGGCATCTCTGGTTAATCTTCACTTGTTACAAGAGTATGAAGCAAATTTATAAAGCGTCAACTAGGGAGGCATCAGGTAAATGGACTGAGTTTTGCAAGAGGTAGTCAGGAAGGAGATTGTTGCTGCCTTTCAAAAATCATACTTAAAGTTAGACATAAAGTGCTTCTCAAGCCAGCGGGACTAACTAGGGGTCAACATTTGAGGTGAACAGTAATAAAGAAGAGAACATGTTCCTTCTGTACAATAAAGGATCACTGAGAGAAGTGGAGTGGTGCCGCTAGTACTATATTGCCTCCAATAATACCAGAAGCTACTTCTTATAGCTAACATATAATACAGGTGAGAGGCATCTTCTTGGAAAAATAATTAACAGTAAATCCAGCCATAATTTCCTAATTGAAACAGGGCCTCTTCACTATCATGTTTGGAGGCGTCTGTTGCCACAATGAGTGACCATGTGGGGTCATCATGAGCGAGAACTGGACTAGACAACATGGTGGTTTTTACAGCATTATAGGCGGCGTTAAACTCTTACATCCTTAGAAAAAAGTTTCTTCCTATAGAAGAAATATAGTAGTGCAGCTACCACTGATAGTTGGAGGGTAAAATACTTTGGAAAAAGTTACATGTGGTAAACACCTCAACTCTAAAAGGGATTAGGGCGTCTCTTAATCACATATGCCATAATTCTAGTATGGCATGATTATATGTTCTTTATTGAAAAAGATGTTTATCAGGAAGGTGATCTGAGACTGATAAACTCAAGTTAATTGGCTTGATTATAAGGTTCACTTTATAGAGACGCTTTATCACCGCTGAAAGATTCTGAGCGTGAGATTTTCTATATGGAGAGAATATTAAGATGTAATTTTTATATATACAATGACACACAACTCAACATGTTCCAAGAACAAAGTAAATAAAGGAGCTGGAAACATACAGGAACGTTTTCAACCCAAAATACATTACATGAATTAAAAGAATCCTTTCTTAGTGCCTAATGATGTAATTATCTCTTCCCCTCTTGGATGCAAATCTTATTTAAGGTATTAAAGCAGTCCAGCTTACTCAAGACTATCGCCTTTTCCAGCATAATTTATAAATTTGTTTCTTATTGGTATGGGGTGCAAGTCTGAGACTGTCATATTGTTGAGGTTGCCATAATCTACACAAGTATGAAGAGAAACAATAGAAATTTATAAGGATAAAAGAGGGTCATACCAGAAAACACTTCCTAAAGATCTATTCTTTATTAAACATATCACTGACCCACTATTCTAGAGTAACCTCTTCTTCCAAGGACAAAGATATAAGGAAGTTTGGACTTTGCTATATCTACTGTTAGTTTTAACTTTGAATTAAAGTGTGTAGGAGCTGGTAGTTTGGGGGCTTTTGTGGCGTCAAGGAGGTCAGTATAACCTTTAATATATCCAGGAAGTCTCAAAGGAGGACCAGGATCAAGTTAGTTTTTATACATGAAAATTAAAGAGTTTGAGATGGCCTTCATCCCAGAAACTTATCATTAGTTGGGCCAGGATCCATATAAAACGCACCTATATGCCTTCAGCAACGCTGGCTAACACTACTTAATCATCAAGTTGAGTCCACAAGTCAAGCTTTTTAGCACCAAAAAATAATCTCTCTTACGCTTCAATTACTAAATAAATAACTTATATTCTAAAAAGCAAGTTTACACCAACTGTTGTCACTCAACCAAATCAAGTATCTTATTATGTCGCATATACGCCTTCTTCCCCTGTATGGGGTTGTGGTGCACCACCTCTCAGTGTTTATTTTTGGCCACTGCCAAAGTACACCTATGCTGGCTCTGCTAGCCCCCCACCAACCCTGGTCACATTGTCCCCTTGGGACCTGACTCAACATCTCGCATGCTCCCAGGCAGTTCTTAAAGCCCACTGATTCTCCCTCAGAGCAACTTGTGCTTTAGCATTAGCTTAAGTATGGGAGCCTCTTCCACTATAAAAGTTCAGCCATCATTGAGATGACGCAGGTGGAATTTAAATGTGTCACTTTTATTTTATTTTACGCCCCTTCAAGGGGTACTTTGACCTAGGCTTCTTTGCAAAGCTCAGGCTATTGTCATGGCAACTATGCCTCTCTAGAAATAATACTATCCCTAATACCTACACTTGGATGCCATCAGATGCTACTCTGGTGGTCCAGTTTTCTAGCATGACTAACCACCTTTCACCTGAGAAACTTTAGGAGCTCCTGGAGGGATTAGACACTTATGGCGCCAATCCTTTCCTCTAATTTGTGGTTCCCAATGGGAAAAGTCACCTTGCAGGGCCTCGCGCCTTTGCAACAATCCATCATTTCCAAAATGACACCCATCTTGCATTCCACCCATACCATGATCTGCTCTTCCCCTGACTACCCATTATGGTCCCACATAGATAACAGCTGCACTTTCTGCCCCTTGTGTTTCAGACTGACTACTCAAAGCACAAGTGCCCCTCCCTTGCCACTGCAGCACTGAATCTGCTCTTCCCTCTCTCCTTGTCCCCAATGCTAATATGGTATATTTTTAATAAGATTTAATCCTCCTCTTTCTCCCTCAACTGTTGCAGCAGCATCTCTCACTGCAGCAGCCAATCAGAACCAAAATCCTAAACTGTTCAGGAGAAAGTTTCTGCTTATGTCCCATTTGGATTTCCATGATTACTAGTTTAAGAACTGTATGCTCCTGCCCCTAGCCAACCAGCTTCCAAAACTGGTATAAATTTGCGCACCTTAAACCCCTTCGCTTCTCTCATATGTGCCAATGATAAGGATCATTTCTACAGAATCTTTCCAAATTTAATAGGCCATAGTTTTAGCCTCCAAAATTAAGCGCCAGAACAGCTTCCACCCTTGTAAGGGCCATCATATTTACAAGACCCACTATCAGCTTGCTGTCAAAGCGGCTGCTGCACCCACTAACACCCTCCTCCGCCAGATCCTCATGAGGCCATATACCTATTATCAATGGTATTCCCCGCCTAAATTTTCATGCCAACTTCCCAGAGAAATCCTGGGACAAGATTTAGGAGCTTTCATTTGCCACTGGGCTACTCATGCGCTGATGCTGCCAAATTGACAATACTTAACACACACTACTCCAGACCTGAAAAAACCTTAAATAATTTTCTTGTGTGCCAGAACTGATTACATATGCTAAGTTTCAGCTTTCCCAGTACAACAAGGAGATGCATACCTCATGCCTCTGTGATAAAGTTATTATGACTTATCTTACCTTCTTCACATTCCACCAATTCCCTCACTACCATTATAACCGCTCTTATGCATGTCCTCAGTTCCACGGAAGATAAAAACCCCTCACCCCATTATTTATCCAATATGGCTTCTTAAGCTTGCAGATGCAGTGTTGTGTTATGAGTTTTTCATTTTTCAGTTTTATTTGGCACCCACAGATAAAATTGCGTGAATTCCCCCTCTTGGGTTGGCCCCACTTAATTAAAAAAGATTGCACTACCAAACAAATCCTATAATGACAGGATACAAGATGTTGTTGATAGCAGTTAATCATTGTGTGAAAAGGGCGTTACCCCACATAAGAATACAGGAGACTGAACTATATAAAAGGAGATGACACGAAATTCGCCCATTCACAAGCCTCCCAAAGAGAATGGGAAGTTTCAATTACTTTGCTAACTCCAAACTTATGGAATTTTAGTATGATCCCATGACAATCAGTGCAGTAGCTTCCCAGCTCCCCAATGGGTAAAGAAAGTGTCCAAGAACAAGAAATAGTTAGTCAAAGGCTTATTACTGATGGATGTGAGAGAAAAAACTTCCAATATGAGATTCCTCACTGTTTGAAGTTAATAAGTTACATCAATAAGAGGCGGGCTTTACTTTCACATTTTGTCCATTTAGGTATTCAAAGCTTATGAATTGAGATGGGATAGGCTGCAGCGTGGGCTGAGGCTTGGTCAAGGGTTTCATCAATTGATGGTACCCTTAAGCGAACAACAAGACTTATGGCTATTCTCAGCATGGACAAGGCCTGGTCTTGGTGTGCTTACAGAGCGCCCACTCACTACTGAATAGGTCACGTAATCTAAGGGTCTTATGAAATATGGTGAACAACTGTTCAGGTTTGGGCCCCATGCCTTGGTAGGTCTGCCCAAGCTTTTCTCCTAAAGAGTGGTTCCAATAGAGGAGGCTAAGGAGTTGTTAATGACCTTGGATAAGTTAGTGGACTAACTAGCCCTTTTAATATCTAATGACAAAAATGAGGGGTACTCCATGGAGCGTGACAGTAAAAGGTCCAAACAGAGATGGCCCACACCTATACAAAGGTTTCAATAATTATCTCCAGAGGGTGCAGAGCTGATATGTTCTCAATAGGTGGTCTTTGAGCCAAGTGATATAATAGTATAAGTGATATCTCGTTAGTGGTACAAGTTTTGGAGAGGGAGAGGCAGTTTCTGCTCGCCAATTTTACTTTATGAGTGACAGGATCCATAAAGCACATTAAGATGTATAAAGTAAGAGAGAGGCAGCCACAAGATGGCAACATAAAACATAAAAAGAAAGAATAAGCCTTAATATTTTTAGTTGTAAGAATACTGTTATGACACCAGCAAGCCAACATGAAAAGAAGTCTATAAAAATTTTAGGTCTTTTATGGATAGTGTGAGGGAAAAAGAACCTATAGAGGTTATGACAAGCAAGTTTATTAGACAATGCTAAAATAATCCAGGGCATTAAATTTAATAACTGTGAAGGCCAAAGCAGCTTTTAATAGGTTCCTAATATATTTACAGAAATAATTTAGTAGAAATTAGTTTAAAAATAGTAGAGAAAGTATATGCCAAAGTTTTAGGGTTTTTGGTGAACTTTGGTAATAAAACATTAAATGCATGACAAGGCGTGGGCTCCACAATATATTCAAAGGAATTGAAACCTAGGCTTCTGATTTTAACTAATGATGACCAAATCATGGCTTAAACCCAGTATATTACCAAAATCATTTTAAGTTTTAATATAGAAAACTTTAAGCATAAAATAAAAAATCGGGATTTTAAACCTGTAGATTTCTAGTGCTATTATCCTATAAGACTGTAGAAAAACATTTTTAAAGAAAATTTATCAGGTTCCAGATGATGTCAATCAATTATAGTACAAAAATTAGATTTAACCTTGGTAGATTTACAATTAATTTTGATGACAGGTAAACAAATTTGGCCATTTTTGATAATGATGTATTTTGAGATTTTCTTCATAGTAATGCCTTTAAGTTTTTGCGTAAAACCTTAAATTCTACTTCATGGAACTTTCCCAAATTTTGGCCAGCAGGCCGAGCTACTATTTACTTCTTATCTTTAACACTCAGAGATCATAAATAGGCTTGAGATTGACTTTTTGGGATTTTCATGAAAATTTTCCTTGCCTTTTTTCTGGCACTCGCTTCCAGGTAAAATGGAGCTGTCAGTTGTGGTCTTCATCATGTAAAGAGCCCAAATCATAAACCTATTTATCTTTACCAACAATTTAGTACTCCAAAATCCTTTTAATGGTGACCACCTCACAGTATCTACTTCTCAAGTTGTCTTGCTTATCAACTATCATAACTTCCCTGGATTGGCTAGTTAGTCCCACTATATCATTCTTTATATTTTCTTCTAAGTTTGTTATAGCACCTAAACCATTGCATACCACTATTATAAAACTACAGATATTGGTAGATTTATTGTATCTTCAGTCTCCCTATCATATTTTATGTCATAATTACTATTGTAAAAATGTAGGGTTAAGGAGGAAGTGTGTTTTTTAATACATCAAGTGGCTACCTTGCCTGACTTGAAACATGCCTGGGACCAATGCTGGGTAAGGGCCAAACATGACCAGGGTTGTACCAAGGAGTCACGTGATGGATTAGGGATTTGTTACATTAATGATGTTAGAAAAAATATTTTTACCAATGAGAATGTCTCATTACGCCTAATTACCATTTAGAAAACTTAATCACCATCTCAGTCACTATATTACTAAAACGGGAGATATTCGCCCAATTAAGGACTCAAGTGTGAGAATACTCAAACTACTGTACTACCATCATTAGTATTTTATTTAATTGACAGGACGTGGCTTAGTATTATTAAAAATTACCATAACTTTTTTTGATTTCCTAAGACCATTGTTGTCAAAAAAACTTTTCTTTTTTTAGACTTCATTTTTCACTAAATCACTATATTTACTAAATAATGCATTTTTGGTAAGCCTAGCCACAGACTTCCCCCAGGGAGGTATCCAATGCTATAGGTCATTTTAAATTGTCAGATTTTTATGTTGATATGGATCTGCCACTAATTTTTTCTGTAACGCTCTTGGTAGAGGCTCCATAGAATCTAGACCACAATTATTAAATATTTATGAACTCCTCCTTGGAGTCTGGCTAAGTTATTGACATATAAATCCACTTGACAATCTTTGCATCCTTAGTTACCATGCATCTTTACCACCAAGGTATGAGCATTATATAGTGGTTTCTTATTATTGTTAATAAATTCCATGGTGATTGAGTCTAAATCCTGAATCACCTTTACAGGAATAGGGAGTTACAAACACTTGTTTTATAATAGTGATAAAGTGTTTTATTCTTTCATGGAAGTTTCTATGTAGGATAAACTCTGTGTATAAAGTGAGTGCTTTGGCCATTTTTCGATATCACTATGCTCCTCACTACTGTATCTTTACTTGTTTTATGTCTTGGAGTTTTCCTCATCACATCAAACTGGATGGTTCCTACCCTTCCTCACATTCTCAATTGTTTTGAACATTTCACAAACCTGCTTTAATCGTTCCATACCCCAGAAGACTTTTTTGAGATCAAGCAGACTTCACCTTATATTCTTCCTGAAGCTTCTAACTGTACTTCTTTGTACAGACATTACCAACTGTTGAAGATTTGTATAACCATATTATCCATCTTGCTTGCCAATTAAAATTTCAAAGGCTGTTAAAGCAATCTATTGTTTGGTGATGGTTGCGCCTAAAGTATTAGTCATATATAACTAAAAGGATATAATCTGACAATTGGTTTTGATTAAAGTTTTGTCATGGATCATCTCTGACTAAATTCTTAGTTATAATTAACAAAAGGATATAATCCAACAATTAGTTTTGATTAATGTTTCATTGGGGATCATCCCCAACAATGTTAAATAAGCATTTCAATGAAGGCTTACTTTCCAATAGTTGTATTGCCATAGTGGATTGTTAATCAGAGGCGCTGAATGATTAGGGTTAATTTTACAAAGCTACTGAATCTTTTTAACGCATATTTTGGTGGTAGTTAGTGGTCATAGACAGGTAACATGGCCCCCAGACTATCTGTGTGCAGTTCCTAACATATGAGGATGGTTGCTGATCTGTGAAAGGTTACACTTCTGAGGATTTATTAAGACAAAGGCATTTGCCATCATTGGAAGTTAATATAATGGTCAGAAGTTTCAGGAGACTAATCAGTTGATTTTTAAAAATCATCAAAATTTTTTCTGCCTTTTGCCTATAAAAACTCCTAGCATTTTCTAATAAAAACAGAATTCAACTGATTTATAATTATTATATCTGCTTCTAAATTGAAGATTGGAGGAAATAAAAGTCCCTAGTTAATTTTTTTCAAGTAAATTTGCCAGAGTGGATTTCTTTCCAATAATTTTTAAGACTCAACCTACTAGTTGTTGCCATACAGCTAGTGTTTTTATTAAGTTAAAAACCAACCTGAGATGTAAACTACCCAAAGTTTACACTTGGTGAATACTAAAGGGGATGAAGTTAAGTCTTGTCAAAATATACCACAATGTCTTCTGTTCAGGGTGAGATTCAGCGGCTATGGAATGAGCTGGAGAGTGTAAATCTGACCACTCTAATTTCAGCGATTCAGGCCAACTTATTCAGAATGGAGAATTGCGTTATCAAAGTGGAAGAAGATGTCAACCTTAACGCTGAATTTTGTAAATGAGTTATTCAGTAGAATATCTGAGTTAGAGCAGAAATATACAAAGTGGAGAAGGATCTACTCCTGTTCAAAGTAGCATTTAAAGATGAGGCTGTGAAATATCAGCTATTATGAAATAAGATGGTCAGCTCCAGAAACAAGTACAAGAATTGGAAAAAACATCATTGTACTTGTATTCATGCAGGAAACTGAGACTGAGACCAGGACTATATGAAGATGAAAGCAATATAGAGCATTCAAATTACATAAAATATGCTAAGTGCCTATGCCGCCCTTTTGGCAATGACCCCCAACAACACACCAACTGGCGCTAAAATGGCTAGTCACACAGCTCGTCCTGCAAAAGAGCCTGTGTCTACTGAGGAATTTTGGCCCACCCCAAAATTCCCGCCCTTTCATTGGGATAATGCCCCAGCTTCCTTCAGATTGTTTGAAATGACCATGTTTGGTTGCAGTGATTGCCAAAAAGCTGTTACCATTATCAAATTGTTTAGATACCACTTGTCTAAACTTGGGATTAACCCATTTGCAAGACGAAAATTGGTCATATATAATGAGGCAAAAAATGCGATTATGAAGAAATTCAGCAGCTCTGAATTAATGGCTAACTGAAAGCAGGAGTTCACGAGAATACAATTCCTGAAAGATGAAACCTTAGAAGAATTGCTGACCGTTTCTATGAAGAAGCTCAAATCCTGATGGGAGCTACTAATATTAGTGATTTTGACACTTGCATCACCATGAAGGCAGCACTCCAACATTATTGGGACTTACACTAATCCATGGCATCAACTTTTACCAACAAGAATACTACTTCTCAAATGGTGGAGCATCTGAAAGTATTGTCCTCCACTTTTGACGCACCAAATAAAAATGTAAAACAATAACTGCCTCTCAACTCAAATATGGCAAAAATCCTGAGCCCAAAAAGGATTTCCCCAATTGAATGGGAAAAACCCCAATGGTCTGAAGTGGCCTAGTAATGCACTGCAAATCACTTGTAAAAAATGCGGAAATATCAAACACTATGCTGCTCAGTGCTGGTTTAAGAACCCAAAGAATCAGGTGAACTTCGTCCAAGAAAACAATACCTATGAGGAGGTAGGGAAAAGGCCCTGCGGTCTAGATGAGGAACGATATAGTACTGCAGATCTCCCAGTTCCCCCAAACAAGCTTTACAACATCAATATCTCTGACCTGTTCATAGATGTGCCTTTTTAAGATTCTTCCCAGCAGAGCACAGGTCTAAATATTCATGCGATAACTTGATCAAAAGCAAATGCAACTAACCCCAAAATTATATCAGAAGTTGCTTGACCCTACGCTTGTCAACTGTTGGAAATGACCTGAAACGCTTATGATCTAGATAAATTGCTAAAAATGAAGTTGGATGACGTTAAAGTTTTGATTCCTATCGTTACTATCAAGGATCTAATTCTTGATATATCATCTAAAATTATTCACACTCTGGTTTTGGCAACCAATGCCGCTATACATTCAGTAAACAATATTTACCACTACTCTGAGTGTACTTATGCTGACATTTTGGTTAACCATGTAGAAGTAAGGGCTATTATTAATAGCGGTGCTCCAATCAATATCATGTATAAATTTGGCAAAACATCTAAAGATTTTTCCAGATTTAGCACATTGAAAGAAGTATGGTACAGATGGGCCCAACCCTACTATTTTCTGTGGGGCTTATAGTGTCTTACCCCTTCATTTTTGATCTCTAGTAGTGTCTGAGCCAGCAATCGTTATACCTAATCAAAATTACGATATTCTCATTGGCACTGACTTCATTCTGAAGTATGGAGTAAAGTGTGACTTTGTGGAGAATACTTTGACAATATTGGGACAGACGCTACCATTAATCTATCATCAAAAGGGGATGCCCCCCTCAATTGGAGAAATAACTTTATAAACGTGATATATAAGGATGGCATCTTTACCATTGGGTTTAAACAAGTTGGGAAAAAGATTCAGATTTTATCAAAACGCATGTATGAAAAACGAGAAATTCTGATCTTTTTAAAAAAGTAGTTAATAATACTTCCTGGGATGCAAACAGTGGTTAGTACTGGACTGACACTGAAATTTACTGAGATATTATATGCCAAAATCGAGGCTCCCTGGCAAGATTGAGAATTGAATCTTGGGTAGCTCCAGGAATCCTAATTCCTGGTCATGGAGAAATGTATAACCTATTAGCCAATCTGGGAAACAGACCAATTGAAATCAAAAGGAATCAAGTTGTGTTTGCCCAGTTAATCCCTATAAAATATTTCCATTCCTTCCACAAATTTAAGGATATAAATGAAATGGGTAACTGGATTCAGCTGGAAGCATTCATACTAAATCTCTCAGGAACAATTATCAGGATTAACAAATGATCAATAAAATGAAGTATTGCTTTATTCAAATGATATCAGACTATTTTTGCGCAAAATGACCAAGATCTAGGGTGTGCAGAAAACGTACTTCATCAAATTGACACCGGAAAAGCTGCCCCAATTACAATTAGACATATTCAAAGGTCTTTAGAGGCTGAATAAGTAGTCGCCAAAGAAATAGAAAATTTGTTGGAGCATGGATCGCTTGTGTCTTCATCCAGCCCATGGGATAGTCTGATAATAATTGTCAAAAAGAAGGACGGGTTGAATAGGTTGTAAATGACTATCACCATCTTAAATTTTTACTAAATAGACTCTTATCCCTTGCCACAAATCAATGATGCATTGGATCAGCTAGGCGGTGCTATATTCTTTTGGCGATGGATCTCATCTCAGGGTATTGATAGATTGACATGTCACCTGAGGACCAGGAGAAGTGTGCCATAATAATGGCACAAGGGCTTTACTAACCTACGCAGATGCCTCAAGGCTTGTGTAATGCCCCTGCAACTTTTTAATGGGCTATGAATACCATCTTATGTGACCTCAAATTGTCCTGTGTTCTTGTCTATCTAGACGAAAAAATGTATCTAGTAGAATAATCACAGAGCACTTACAACACTTAAAGTAGTATTCAAGAAATCAGCCGCCGCCAATCTTAAAATCAAGCCCCAAAAAGTGTAACTTCTTTAAGGAGCAGTTAGAATATCTTGGCTTCATTATAAATGCAAATGGATTACAACCTCAAAAACAAAATTTACTGCTATTGAGTGGATGTCATTGCCAATAAGTGTTCATGATATCCAAGTTTTTTTAGGAATGGTCAGTTTTTATTGCAGCTATATTATGGACTTTGCATAAATAGCAGATTAATTATTCCATTTTCTTAAGGATTCAAAAAAGGGCTTAGAATGGAATGAGATGGCCTAAGACACATGACAAATTACGTCAATACTTAACAACAACCCAATACTCAAATATAAAACTTTTGACCAACCATTTATTATAAAATCAGATGAATTGCTTAGGCTATAGGTGCCATACTTAGTCAAGCAGACGTTCAAGGTAAAGAGCACCCAGTGGCATATGTTATCCATATATTAACCAAGGATAAAAGGAATTATACAGTCACCAAGCACAAATGCCTTGCAGTTATCTACGCTTGCAAGAAAAATCATGTTTATATTCATGGGATGTATTTCAAGGCTGTAACCAATCATGCATATCTCTGTTGGTTTCATAAATTAAAAGAATCTTTGGGGAGACTAGCACGATGGCCTTGAAATTGCAGGTGTATGATTATAGAATTAAACATTGCGCCAGGATAAAAACCAAAATGCTGATAGATTATCCAGACTACCAGCACTTATTGCAGTACAAGATTGTGTTGATGACTTATTTAAACAAATGATGAAAGTAAAGTTAGAGGATGAGCCACTAGAAGTTTAAACGATGGTAAGAAAAGTTATGGAGTGAACAGAACAAAAGAATGGATAGTTATTCAAACTAGTAAATGATAAAAGGCTTCTGTTTCTGAAACCATCCAAATGAACGGAAATAATTTGTGCCACTCACAAAGTCATCATCCATAATGGCCTAAAAAAACTTTAGAGCACATTTGCCAATATTACTATTGAGAATCGTTAATCTATGATATGTCAGATTTCCTTTCCAGCTGTGCGGAGTGTCAGCTCCACAAGCCACACAAAAATGTGGCCGGATATTGGTTAATACAACCAGGGTTCGCCTGGAATACAGTATCAATTGATATCATGGGACCTCTAAGTACAAGCACTGGAGGAATGTAATATATCATAGTCAAAAATTGATCACCTGACCCAATGGATTGAAACCAAGGCCATGGTTCAGGACAATACAATGAATACTACAAAATATATTCTGGATCAAATGATATATTGGCATGTCTGTCCCCAAGTGATCCTTAATGATAATGGACCAAACTTTACATCCTCTGTCATACCCCAATTGAACAAATTGATGAGTATCAAAAGGGTCACATTGGTCCCATCTTTAATTTTAATTTGAAGAAGGCCGACCATGGGATGGACACTTTCAGTAAACACCAACTACCAACTATCAAACTCCAAGAAAACGAGAGGCACCCCAGAGTAGTTGAAGTTACCTTATGTTGCCAGCAGGACTGCCAGTGGAAAGAAGAGGGGTGTGACAGGGGAGGCCTGGGCAAAACTGAACACTAGTGAAAGAAAGGGTCCACAAGAGAAACCAGATGGG
The DNA here is from genome assembly GCA_022478985.1 of Massospora cicadina. NCBI lineage: Eukaryota > Fungi > Entomophthoromycota > Entomophthoromycetes > Entomophthorales > Entomophthoraceae > Massospora > Massospora cicadina. Next base: position 106,855 of record JAKSZP010018645.1, read on the forward strand.
GAACTAAGATGACACTAACTGGCATTGGTGGGATGTCAGGTGGCCAAACAACCAAGCTTGAAAGTGATCCACGAGGTGGGAATGGAAGTGATGCACAGCTTCATGGAGGGTTGGGGTAGTTCCAGAGAGTGCATCAAGGACAATAGTGTGGATTGTCCATAGCGTTATTGCAACTATTAAGGCGCGGAGCAATGGGTAGATAAGGGAGGTCATGGAAAAGGCAAAGATGTTCTTAGGCAGGTTGAAAGCCTGCTCACGCCCCTGGCAAAAGAGGCGTATAACATCCCACCAGATCGCCTGCAATGGTGGGCAATCTTCAAAGCAATGGACCTATGACCTTTATTGATAGCATACAATGCATGAATATTGAGAGGCATTGGACCGCTCAGCCATGAGGTACACCTTTCTCAGGCATCTCCACACATGGGCGCGAATCTGGGGTTGCAAAAGAGGATGGTGAGTGTATGGCAAATGTCCTTCTAAGTCTCCAAAGAGTACGGGATGTCCAGCTTGTTAAGGTAGTCCACACGGGCAATGAGGTGGGGGTGTTGGGGTACCAATGTTTAAAACGACTTGCCCGCGGACTTCTTGTTTAAAACAGGGAGTAGGGAGACCCTCTGGGAAGTGTACCAACTGATGGTGATTCTACACTCAGCGCTCTGCATGGAGAGTAGAATATGTCAAAGTGGGTTAGCATCCCATGCAGGCCCATGGCAGAGGGATAATAGGCAAGATATTTTAGCAGAGAATGGGGTGTGTAAGATTGCAGAGGCCAAGGGCACAGAAAAAGTTGGACTGGGCCGTGCATGACCAGTGGTGGTCTAGGGGTGTGGGGTTAGTGACCGTAGCAACCCAGGTGCCAAGTTGTTATAAAATCAGCAGTATGTGAGAAATACACCGAAGGGTTTTTGCACAGGATTCAACCCACTGAGAAATTAGGACCAACAATGTGATGATCGTTGCCCTGGAAATAAAAGAATAGACCTTAAAATAAATATGGAGCACTTAGTCCCACAACTCTTCTTTATTTAATATATTTAATACAGCTGATTCTCGCTGTTCCGTTAACTCTCAAACTACCAAACAACCTCCCCTCCTCAATCATCTCATCCCGCTTATATCATAGCAAATTTGGATGATACCACCTTCACAGCTTAGTAACTAAATTCGCCGTATCCCATTAGTTATGCCAATTCTTCATTTGTTAATCTCACAACACCTAATTTGAGGCGATTTTCCAACAACCCAATATCGCCTAATTTAGAGGCGCTCAAATAACCATTACTCATATCAATCTTGGCGGATTCATCCATTCCGCCCTAATGACCTAGGGATTATCATCCAGTTATATTGGAATTGTGACATTACCCCCTCCTTGACTGGATGATAAGTCTCCTATTGCTTATACGCCCAGAGGAACTTTGTATGCACTCAGTTGATGATCCAACCACTAGCGGGGTCCTTGATAGTATATGCATCTATGCCTGTCTTCTCAATGACTTCAAATGTTCTGATCCAGATACTGGCCAGCTTGTGTTTCTGGCCAAACCCATGTTAATAATGGAATAGAACCATGTCTCCATCCTTGAACTGTGCTAGGCCATTCCACCATACCTGATTGGCAGCCTGGCCTTTGATTCACTTGGCTAAGCTGAATGAGTATGCTTCAGTTTGTAATTTGATCAGCATATTCATTATAATGGTCAAATAGCATTGCAGATCCATTCCGCCAGTGTCCTCTACACAGGCATATAGGAGGGCGGGCAGAGCGGGGTGCCATCCATAAAGCAATTGGAATGGACTTTTCCCTGTGGCAGAATGGTAGCTAATGTTGTAGGTGAACATTGCGGTAGAAAGGAGGGTACTCCAATCAGAGGGCCTGTCAGTAACCAACTTCTGGAGTATGTTCCTCAGGGTCTCATTAGCCTGTTCAACCATTCCGTTGGACTTGGGGTGATATATAGTTGTTAGAACCCCATGGATGGCCATCAGCTCGTTAAACTTAGGTAGAGTGTGTGAAGTTAAGTTTGTCCCGTTGTCAGTAAGGATGAATTGGGGATAACCGTGTGACTGAATTATACACTCCATAATAAACTTGGCCACTGGTAGTGCCCCCAAATCACGTATTGGTCGCGCCTCAACCCACCTGGTCAAGTGGTTGATTGCTACCAGGATGTATTTGGACCGGTTTGCCCCTGTTGGCAAGGGACCCACAACATCAATAGAAACGGTGTGCCAGGAAAAGTGCAGCTTCACTAACTAGTATGAAGTCTTCTGGCAGAACGGCTTTTCCACTTGGCACTGGTGACAGAAGGAGATAGTATCAAGTACATCGAAGTTCATGCTTTCCCAGTAATACTGAGGCTGCAATAATTCCATGGTCTTATGAACTCCACCATGTCCAACCAATCGGTGTGCGCTCATAATAATAGTTGGGCGGACAGAAGGTCTTGGGATGTTCACATTAGTGTCCCCTATCCGCTTATATAATTCCCCATTTTTCTGGAATGTATTGGCCCTTATTCCATCAAATACCTTGATGACTGGTGGCAGTTCATCATTGTACTTGCCACTAAGCATCTTATCAAGCATGGTATCACTCAGATCTGCTGTAACTGCAATCATAGGTAATCTCAATTAACAATCAGCATTCTGGTGCTTTGCTCCAGGTCAGTGAAAAATTCAAAATTGTATGCCTGCAATTTAAGTGCCCATCGGGCCAGACATCCTTCCAGTTCTTTAAGATTTTGTAACCAGCATAGCGAGGCAGAATCCATTACAACTTTGAATTTCACCCCATGCAGATACACCTGAAATTGCTTATAGGCGTAGATCACCACCAAGAACTCCCGCTTGGTCATGGTGTAATTGCGCTCATGGCTGTTCAAAGTATGACTACAGTATGCTATGGGGTGCTCTTTTCCTTCCTCATCTTTTTGGGATAAGACTGCCCCTACAGCGGAAAGGGATGCATCCATATGAACAATAAACTCTTTTTCTTTAAAATTGGGATAGCATAGCACTGGTGCGCTGGTTAAATCTGTTCAAAGCATATCAAAAGCGCATTGCTGATGTTCCATCCATTCAAACATAGTGTCCTTTCTTAATAACTCAAATAATGGGCCCCCAATACAGCTGAAGTTAGGGATAAAGCGGTGGTAATATCCTTTTATTCCCAAAAAGACCTGTATATCCTGCTTTCTGTTAGGTGGAGTCATTTTTCAAATAGCTTCAACTTTGGCTAGTTGAGGTCTCAGCCCTGAGGAATCAACCACAAACCCCAGGTACTCCTGTGGTCCTTAAAGAAGTAGCATTTCTGGGTTTTGATCTTGATGTTGGCCTCAGTGATCCGGCGGAACACAGCTTCTAAGTGGTCAAGGTGTTCAGAGAAGGTTTGGGAGAAAACATCAATGTTGTCAAGCTATACAAGGATGCGCAACAGTTTTAGGTCCCCAAGAATAGTGTTCATCACCCGTTGAAATGTAGCTGGGGCATTACACAGCCCTTGTGGCATCTGGGCTGGTTGGAAAAGACCTTTAGATGTGATTACCATGCACTTCTCCTTCTCCACCGGTGGAAACTTGATTTGCCAATAGCCTGAGATCAGGTCCATAGCTGAGAAGAAACGAGCTCCCCCTAGCCAATATAAAGCATTGTCAATCCGTGGTAAGGGATATGAGTCCTTTTTGGTGATGCTGTTGAGCTTCTGGTAGTCAATTACTACACAGTTAGTACCATCCTTCTTTTTTACAATAAAAACAGGAGAAGCCCAGGGACTCTTTGACGGTTCAAGCATCCCTTGCGCTAATAGCTTGTCAATTTCCTCAGTTACTACTTCTTCTGCCACCCTTAATCAGCGGATCAGCCTTGACCTGATGGGAGGATGATCTCCAGTGTTCAGCCTATGAACCACCCCCGCGCATCCTAAATCATGGTCATCAACAGTGAAAATCTCTTTATATTTTTAAAATAAAGCAATTGCCCTATCCTTCTGTGGTTCTGACGGCCCCATTAATTCATCACGCGATACAACTGCAATTACACTCAGCTGTGGTTTTAAAGGCAGATCAAATTCCTCCAGTGACCCTAAGTTATGAACCAAAAGAACCTCTTAATGGGGATTAAGTTTAAATACGCCACTATCTGGTGGCGGCGGATTTGCAGTGGTACTGTTTGTAGATTTTCAAGAAAAACTTTGATCTCCCCCTGCCCTGGTAAAATAATGCCTGGGACCACGTGAGGCTCAAACTGGGATTGCTGATATGGCCCAATAACCTCCCCATAGAGTCCGTCTGGAATTTCAATCACCAAATCAGTGTTCAATATAACTTGATGCCCAGATGGAATAGATATAGGTCTGGCAGCTCTGAGCGGCAGCCCTTGATATTCAAAAATCTGTTGAGGAAGGGCCAGGATTTTCCCTTTAACTAATGGTAGCGCACTGGAATTACTCCATCGCTATAAGCTAGATTGATATTCCCCATATGCACTGGATCATCTGATACTCCGCTAGAGGTGAAGTATATTGTGATTCGCTGTCCAATATTTTAAATGTCTCATTTGGCATATCAATAACAGCCCCATAGTGTTGCAAGAAGGCGGTTCCAATTAACAGATCATAATTGGTATTTGGTAACACTATAGCTGGAGCTACCATAACAATAGAACCAAACCTCAGCGGAAGCGCACAGTATGCTCCCTCAGAGACCATATTTTATACTCCAGCAGTGCCGTATACCATCCAGTTTTCCACATCCGGTTTTAATGACAGCCTGGCCACCAAATTTGGTGGAGACTATGTTGACAGGAGCACCGGTATCTATGATGGCACAGAATTGGGTCTTAGCTACAGCCAGGTCACAGTAAGTACATTTGGAGTAAGACGCATCTCAACTGTTTATAAAATGGACATTTAAGAAGTCCCTGTTTCCAAGGAAACATGCAATCCCTTCACCAATTCTGGGGTATTGTTTTATAATAGTTTTGACTGGAAGAGCGGCGCTTACTGATTGCAAGAAAGGTTCATCTGAGGAGGGGTCTAACTTTTCAGGGGTTACTTGGTTGAACATTTGGAAAGCATATGGCTTAACCGGCATCTGGGACTCCTTTTCCACCATAGCTGCTGACTGTAATTATGTCAAAACATTTACCCCTCCAACCGGCTGCTGATATAAAACTGACTCAATGTGCAAGGAAACTTCCGCTGAATATTCTAATTTGGGTTCAGGTGGGCCGTTTGGGTTTGGTATAGCGGAGATAGAGAGACCCTTCTCTACTCCGCTTTGACTTTTCCCTGGACGTGCTGTTATGGCTGTACATAAGAGACTAATGGATTAGGGCACATCATGTCAGATGCCCTTGTCAACTGCATTTAAAACAGCTGACCCCGTAGGGCCCACATATTTGATTAATGTGATACAAGACACGTCAAGAGTTGGGCTGGAAGTGATCAGCATAAACAGGTCTAGGGCGATAGTTGCCCTGAGGATGATATGCAGGAATGGGGTGGACGTTTAACTGCTGCTGATAACTTGGTGAAATCGGAACTGAACTGACAAAGTTCCCCAAATATGATAATTCAGAAGTTATAGCAGAAGGATTACGCTTGGTATTAGGTGGAGGAAAGTTGGCTGATATACGGTGCAAAAACTGGACAAGTTTAAGAAAAGGTACATCTTCATCCAACAGTGGGGCCATAACGTTATGTAACTCATGGTATGGCTTCACATCAGAAGTCATTGCAATACACACATCAGCTTTGGATAAAATTCTGGCCCCAATTATCATGTGAGCTTCAACCATAAATCGCTCAGCAAACAAGGTGAGGGTTTCATTCCACTGAAACTTGATGGTCAGAAATTTGGCCTTCCGCTGTGACATCTTTGCAGGTCCGCCAAACAACTTCAGCACCGTGTCTTTGACTTCTTGGTATATAAGGGAACTGCCTGAAAGGTAACAGACGACTTGATCAGCACTTCTGACATCCAAGGAAGAAATCAACAGTTTTGCTCTTCATTGATCTGAGACTCCTTCAGTTGCAATCTCAAATCGCTTAAAGAACCCATGAATGTTCCCTTCACGATCAAATGGGGAAGCTTATTGCAGTAGACCTCCTAGAGCAGCTCATTTTGTTTTTAAGCACAGAATCAGCGCCAGTTTCAGCTCCACATAGGCAACTGACCCAGAGTGTTGGGTAGGATATTTATCAAAACAACATTGATTCAACATAGCTGGCAACTGAGTTTTCATCATTTATAATTAATCAATGGGCCCCTGTAGTGAGCACCACTGTTATAAAATCAGCAGTATGTGAGAGATACACCGAAGGATTTTTGCACAGGGTTCAACCCACTGAGCAATTAGGACCAATGATGTGATCATTGTTGCCCTGGAAATAGAAGAATAGACCTTAAAACAAATATGGAGCACTTGCTCCCAAAACTTTTTTATTTAATATATTTAATACAGCTGATTCTTGCTGTTCCACTAACTCTCAGACTACCAAACAACCTCCCCTCCTCGATCATCTCATCCCACTTATATCATAGCAACTTCAGATGATACCACTTTCATGGCTTAGTAACTCAATTCGCCATATCTCATTGGTTATGTCAATTCTTCATTTGTTAATCTCATGACGCCTAATTTAAGGCAATTTTCCAACAACCCAATATCACCTAATTTAGAGGCGCTTGAATTACCATTATTCATAAAAATCTTGGTGGATCCATTCCGCCCTAACGACCTAGGGCTTATTATCCAGTCATATAGGAATTGCAACACAATTATTTTGGCGGCATGAGCCTCAAAGTTAAACAGGCTCATACCACCACTATGGCGAGGGTCAAACATGACATACAGGCACACAGGGGGAGGGCGGCCTAAACAAAGCCATCCTTATAGGAGGGCGTATAAAGAGTTGAAGAAAGAGGGGAAAAGGCGAAGGCTCAGGCCACAAACCAGACTTTGTACAGGAGCATAGAGTTGGCAAGCAAAACCTGGCCTGGGAGAGTAGTCTGGTGGGCTCTTAGGGAAGCGATGCGCTTTTTGACATTTTCAAGGATGTGGTGCTCCATTACTGATGAGGCGTACAATCCCACCTCCAACCACACTCCTAAATGGCGCACCAGACCAGTAGTGGGTCTTGGCACGAAAGGATGTACAAGAGGGGTGGTAAGGGGTGGGTGGGGCAAGAGAACCTGTAAGCTAGCTGCTGAAGCAGGTAGGTAATGGGGTGCTGGTGACCAGCGGGCTTGGTACTGGATGAAGAAAATAGTTTCTGTTTTGAGGTGTTAAGTGCGGTGTTACTGACCCTGGAGTAATCCTGGATAGCTGCCTCCAACGTGCGAGCATCATGGTTGTTAGACACCCCAACCACACATGTTGTCAGCGAATGCCAGCATCCTAACCGTTGTTTGGCCTTGCACATGGACGCCAGCAAGGCGGGCATTCACATTGCATAAAAGTGGGTCAAGGCTGAAGTTGTACAAGAGTGGGCTCAAAGAGTCCCCTAGCGGAGACTCCTTTGAGAGTGAACCACATCAGCGAGGAAACCAGGGCCACGCACAGCCATTGTGGCATATTCTGTGAGCAACATCATCCAATTAATTACCAATGGGGGAGATAGAACTTGTGGAGACAGGCTTTGAGGTAATCCCAGTTGACCCTATCATAAGCTTTCTGCTGATCTAAGAACACAAGCGCCCCAGGGAATGTGGATTGGCAGGCGTGGCTACGGCGTGTATGTTGTCCCATATTGACCTCTTGAGGATATAGCCAAATTGCTAATAGGAGATTACATCAGAGGCAACTTCCCCTAGGCGGTTGGCCATAATTTTAGTATATAATTTATTATCTGTATTAGTAAGTGATATGGGGCACCAGTTGGCTGACCCATCTTATCCCCTTTCTTATACAGAGTTGTCATGTATTCCTCCTGGCCCCCAGGAAGGAGGCGAGTTTCTAGCAAACATTTGTTCATTGAGGCAAGCAACAAAGAGGAGAAATAATTAAAATATCTCTTGTAGAAACTCATATGGAATCCAATCAGGACCTGGGCACTTCCTGTGCAGTGCACCGTGAACAGCATACCAGAGTTCATACCAAGTAATTTTAGTTCATCAACTCTGGGTATCAGGAAATGGTGCAGATATATGAACCATTAAGAAACTCATCAATTTTGGTCAGTTTGACTAGTTTGGATTGATACAATTCAGAATAATAGTTTTGAACTTTTCACTACTTTGGCTGGATTTTCTGTGATGGAGTGGTCTGGCCGCCTCACCTGTGTGCAGGCCAAGCTCAGTTGTGTCGCAAAGAATTTTCAGTGAAAATAGGTGGAGCTTGTGTCACCTACCATAATATTTTTTGCCTTGAACTTAAAACAAACGCTATGTTTGTGTTGTTTTACTATTGCGTTGAGACAAGCAGACACTTCTGCCCACTTATGACCCCAAGATGGGCTGTAGCCTGCAGCAGGGACATTAGACTACAGATGGTCCACTTCTGCAAGCGTGCACTTAATGACCGCTGATGCAGCCTGTGAGTGATGCGATGAAAGGTGGCATGCCAGAAGGATAGTGTTTTCTAGGAAGGTTGACCAGGTAGAAAGTGGGTACACACAGAACAGTATGAAAAACTCCAGTACCAAAGTTATGATGCCCACCCATGAGGAAAACCTGGACGACGTGATCCCAGTTGGATGAAGTTTGTACCACATTGGTGCCTGTGCCGCTGGGTTTGAAAAAGTGAAGGAAATCAACACCATCCTGTGGTTGAAGAAATTAACTTTTATCATAGTAAAGTGCGCAATCTGGGCGCAAAAGCTCATTGGGGCAAGAATGAGGTCAATGTGGGACATAGACCTCAGCTGACCAATGTGCACATGGGGACGGGACATGTTGGGCAGCAGCGGTGCATGTTTGGGGAGGGTATCAAAAATCCCCAAGGTGGCTTTTAGAACGTGGAGTTTGATGTGCCCCTGTGGGGGGGAGACGTTGAAGGCCAGCAGTCAGTGGTTGAGTTGGCCCAGAAATTCAGGTTGTCCACCACAAAGGGATCAGATGGAAGTGGAAGGGAAAAAATGGCCAAGAGGAATTCCTGGTGAGCCTGAGCACAGGTTGGGGCGTAAATATTGATGATAATGTGCACTTCACCATCCCATGAAAAGGACATGACCAGAACACAACCATTGAAATTTAATTTTTAGAAATAAATTTAAATATACAGGTTGCATGTATAAGCTCTCCACATTGCGGAAACCAAAAAGAAAGGGAGGGGAGGAGCAGAATTGCTCATGTTTCCTTGGCACCATGTGGACAGTGGGATTTCTAAATGGCCAGGATGTTTACAGGTAATCATTCTTTAAAAAACTCACTTTCCTAGCTCAGGATGGCAAGGCCTTGAGCCCAGCAATGTTCAACGTCCCTATTGTGAAGGATCCCCCGATCAAACCTTAGGTGCAATGGGAAGGGGCCCCTTACCCTTCTTTGCTGCTTTACCAATTTTCTCAGCAGCCTTAAATTGTGCACGGGTCAACGGCAGAGTGTAATTGTCCTTAAGGGACGCCTTTGCTAAGGATTTATTTTTTAATTTTGGTTTTTTTGATGTGGGTTGACCTTTTGCATTGTTGTGCTCCTGCGGTGCACCATCAGAGGTCAATAAAAACTTGGTGGAGAATGGGTTGATTAATTTATTTTCTTGGTGCTTGGTAATTTTGCTCAGGTAAATCTGACTCATTCATATAGTCTGCAGGTTGGTGGGCTGAATATGAATGGTTCTAGATTCTTGAGCTGCTTCAGCTGCAAATGACTCAATGTCAGCTTGGGTCTGGGAAGGCGGTATCATGGACACAGCCATAGACGCTGCCTTGGCCACTGCTCTATGGGCCTGTTTGGCCTTTTTGCACTCTTGTGGGGACACAGGTTTTACCTAAATGTAACACCCCTGAACACCCCATGGGAATGAGGCATTGGTGTCAATGGCAGGTTCATAATGGGAGTCTGCAATACCCATTGCGTTGGGAGGATTTCTTTTTGAGTGATGCCCTCTCTGAAAGAGCATGTGTGTGCCTTATGACCAAAAGCATGACAAAAGGTGAAGATAGGGGGTGCGGTGTCCACTGTAATGTGGAACAGGCGGGATTACTACCTGTCAATATTTACAACTGCAGTGTGGGGAATTTGGGTCAAGTATTCCATGTTGACCATGGTAGGGGTAATCACTGGAATTGTTTTTCCTGTTCTAAGCTCCGGCATAAATGTAAAGCACTGCATTTCAAAGGAGTCTAGCTCCCCATATGATCTAAGCCCAACTGAGATGTGGTGCTTCAGGACTTCGCATTTCACTGTTGTGGGGAGGAATTCAAAAGTAACAAATTTTTAGTTGGATTTGGTCCAACGCATGAGCTTTTTTTTTAACTACCCATTGGCCCTCCAGGAGATTGACCACCATGTGCACCTGTGCAGTGTCATCCGCTGCTTGCTTGGTTTCAAACCTGAGGTCCAACCACCTGCAGGTTATAGAATGCGGTGCAACATATACAGCAGCTGGGAAGCGTTTGTGCACATATTCAGAACTTTTCTCAAAGTGCCATTAATTTAATATCCAGAAAAACTTAAGCCCCGTGCTCTATTAATGACAGGGGCTGGGAATGAAAAGTTTTGATGAACTGGTTGCATTTTGTTTGCAGACTAAAATCTCTGGTGAAATACTCACCACCATTTTCTTATTTGTATCTAGGCCACTGGTGTTGCTGGGGTGTTTATGAACTTTGGATGGTGTGAATACCAACCCTGTGCCCTTTACTAAGCTAGCCCAACCTTTACCCCATGTTGGGTGCACACTTATCTTCTTGTATTGATTATCAAACTTACCAGTCTTAAATCAAATTGGTTGCAATTAGTGATTACAACGAGAAAGAAAAGTTCATATTGGTCTCATATTGGCAAGAGATATATAGACTAGTTGAGAGAGTGAACACTACCTTAGCCGCTATGTTACAAAAATAGTTGCAAGAAAAACATCTGCTTGGGCTTCATACTTAAGCTCAGTGACATTTGCCTATAATGTCAGCTATCATTCCTTAACTGGGAAAGCACCCTTTGAATTACTATATGGAAAAAAGCCGCATAACCACATTCTATACTCAGCATTGGAGTTAACTTTGGGTTGAGTCCTGACCAATATTTAAATTAATTAGCCAACATTATCTTTGATTTACAATCTCAAGCATTCACCAAAACTACTAGTAAAAGGATCCAGGCTAAAAGCATACAATGATAAAAAACGACCGTCCATAAGAAGATTCAAAATTGAGGATAAAGTATACTACTGTGACACGCATGGATTAAGCCGCCAAAATAAGCTGGATGCCTTATGGATAGGTCCTTTTAAAAGTAATTTCAGAATCGGCAATGGAGGCCTATACAATCAAAAATATCTTTGATGGTCATATAGTTAATCAAGTTCATGGAAATTCTTAAAAGATTAGCACTAAAAAATATACAAAAAGAAAAAAACATATATAAAAACATCAGTAAAAATATAAACAAAAATATTAATAATTAAAAAATATAATAAAAATTAGTTTTTAATTTGTTGCACTCAAAATCATTGGGCGTTGTTCCCTACTATTGTCAGCAGGGCCAGCTTGGAATTCAGATGAGTCTGCCAGAAATTAGTCCTGAGGCGCTAAAGTATGTTGGTAGGATAAGGGCGGGATGAAACCAGATACACCATGAGTAGTTCCTAAGAGTAAGAAGATCCTCTCTGATTGCAAACAGAGAGCCCAACCTGGGGGAGTACAGGTTTTCCAGGCTATGACCGTCAACAATGCCCAAGTAGTCCTGGTACATCACGAGGCCATAGGGCTGCGCTCTACAGAGGCGGCAGTGAGAAGGGGACCACTGATATAATAAGTCAGTTAAGTCTGATAGATGGACCTCTGAACTAGACCTGTATTTAAGTCTTGAGAAGAAGCAATTGCATCTGAAAAATTGTCTCGCTGGGTAATCTGGTCAAGTGGGGGATGTGTTGAAAATTTGGTTGACCACATTATCCATCTTGCTTGCCAATTAAAATTTTAAAAGTTGCTAAAGCAATTATTGTTTGGCGATGGTTGCCACCTAAATTATCAGTCATAAGTAACCAAAGGATATAATCCAACGATTATTTTCAATTAATGTTTCATCAGGGATCATCCCCAACAACGGTAAATTAACATTTTGATGAGGTCTTGATTGCTGATAGTCAGATTTCCATAGTGGATCGTTAAGCAGAGGCGCTGAATAATTAGGGTTATTTTCACAAAGCTTCTAAAGCATTTTAACGCTTGTTTCAGTGGTAGTTAGTAGTTGTAATCAGGTAATACGGCTCCTAGACCATCTGTGTATAGTTCCTAACACACGTGGATGGATGCCAATCTTTGAAAGGTTACACTGCTGAGTATTAATTAAGACAAAGGCATTTGCCGTCATTGGAAGTTAACCCTAATAGTCAGAAGTTTCAGGAGACTAATCAGTTGATTTTTGAGAAATTATCTGGAAGTTGTCCTCCTTCTGCCTATAAAAAACATTGGAATTTTCTAATAAAAACATAATTCAACTGATATATAACATTTACTATATCTACTTCTAGATTGAAGATTGAAGGGAATAAAAGTCCCTAGTTTTTTTTCAAGTACAGTTTGGCAGAGAGGGATTCGTTGCCACTTATTGTTAAGACTCAGCCTACTAGTTGTTGCCATACAGCTAGTGCTTTTATTAAGTTTACAACCAACCTGCGCAGTAAGCTACCCAGAAGTTTACACCCACTAAGATGTGGCTCTAACTTACTGCATTGACTTTTCTTAATGCAGCTGACTGGGCATTTATAATCTTCAGATCTAAGCCACAACGTAGAATTTGGTTAAAGGATTATATGATATTTAGAATGGAAACACCCCAGTTTCTGATTGCCATCTTGCTTTAGGTTCAATGCCAATTATGATGCCAATTTAATGTTCAACGTGAGGTTGGACTCTTGGGATAAGTGTAATTGCCTCATTCAACTAATTAATTAAACCTCTGAATTGGGGAAACTTAAAATGAGAAAAATATGAAACAGGTAAGTGAGGCTTTAAACCCATATCTAACCTTATTTTATCTATTATAAAATAAAAAGTCGCAAATGAACAGAATCACAAAAATTTGGTGCCATGAGCACACCTAGGAAAAGACAGATGTAATTTGGGGAAATAAAGCTTTGAAAACATGCTCTTTTTGTTGATGCGACATAAACTTGTTGTGTTACAGAACACCAAGCAGGACAAGGTAAGGGTGGCTTTGAAGGCCACAAGAGAAACTCATGCTAAGGTGGGAACTGAGAGAATTCCAAAAGATACAGAAATTTTGAGGGCCTGACCTTTAAGTCGCCCTTCCAGGGAGCCTCTCCTGCACCATTCTTAAGACTCATAAAAGCTTAAAAATGGCTTTGGAGGTGCACAAGCCAGCGACAAGCCCAATCTAACCAAATTTCCTAAAGCTTTTCAACTCAGAATTCGAAAAACTGAAATTGAGTCAAAATGTAACAATTGGGTTAACCCAACCATTACATATGACTTCTTAAAACACATCAATCTTACCTCTCTTCCTTCCAAACATTCCATGAGTTCTTTGCCCTTTGTCAGGTTATCCGCCCACTAGTGGTCTATTTATATAAGATATGTGGTTTTTTCCAGGCTCTACCTGTGTATGAAGTCATGTAAGCATCATTTCTCTATTTGACGCTTAAAAGATGAAAAAACGATTGAGTATGTCTGTATGTGTGTGACAACATTGATCAGATGATCGCTGATCTCCTTGGAGTATCCACTATAACCAGAGTTGGGTCTTTTTAGCTATATATTTTGCACCAGCATGGACCCCTATATATATTAACTCTAAAATAAACAATTTAGAATTAAAAAGGCAGAGTTTTTTTGAGACCTCATTTTTTTAAAACTCTGATTTTTAATTTCCAGTTTCTTCAAAGTAAATGATTATTAGTTGAATTAGCTCAAGCGTTTGTCCTAATTGGATATATACGCACTAGGATTTATGCACTTTGGCATTAGTAAAGGCGCGACAGTGTAGTAAAAAACTTACTTTATTATAATCAAACAAGATAACATTTATAGTCTTTATGGGGGGCACAGTCTCAGCGTGGATATAACACCTTATGATTAGTAAGATCTTCCCAAGGTTTCAAAAATTTAAAGACTTTGAGCGAGGAGGGGAGGACTTATTGCCACTCTCATGTCAGATTTCTGAGTCACTTTGGCCCTTTATTTCTTTGGGGAAATGGTTACATCTAGGGTTCATTTATAGCATCTTCTAGAGTTTAAAGGGAGTTTTATTTGGAGTTCAATCTTTGTCTGAACCCATTTGATTCTGGTCTTTTCTGACACTCCCCCCTTAAGATCTTGCCAAGTGGGAACATAGCTTCAGAGAAATTTAAAATGAACCTAATAAACAGCTGTACCTGTTTTGATAGATGCAATGGAGTAATACAGCCCACGTTAGCAGATCACCCTATAGGTCCCACATCATAGAACGTCTAATTTGTGGGCTCTTCCTCCAGGGTGATGATGATTTGACAATACCAAGTCTCCCAAGTGATATTCTGGCATTAGAGGTTTTGTGTCATTGGCTTGTTTAGCCTCCCTTTAGGCAGAAGTTTCAAGGGATTTAAACATCAGTTCATGTAACATAGATATTTTCTTTACTAACCTCTTCATGGCTAAGGCAGCAGTTTATGGCAAGGAGGTCTCCAGGATAGTATGAACACTGGAGGGTAAAACAGGATCATACACTTATAAAGTTTCAAATGAAGATATCTGGATGATTCAATGATAGCTCACTCAATAAGCCATAAGAGCTCTGGGGAGTTACTCATTCCATATACCCGTGTCAGTTTGTGCCATCTTTACAATATGGAGATGAGGGTGCCATTAAACTCGTTACATGACACCATTGGTTGCTGGATTATAGAGAACAGTGAAGTCCTGATAAGTTTTAATCAACAAATTAAGTTCAGTAACAACTTGCGATATGAAGTTTGTCCCATTATCAGACAATAGGACTTTTAGGCTACCATGCCAGATGAAGATGTTCTTGAGTAGGAACAAGGCGATAGCTTTAGCCACAATGGCTACCACAGAGATGGTCTCAATTCTATTCATGAAATAGTCAACGTCAATGATAATGTAGTGGTGTCCATATAAGACTGTAGGTATTGGTCTGATCACATCTATATTCACATTGTCAAAAGGAGAGGTTGGTTCAATAATTTGGTGTTAAATGTGGGCATAAGAGGCCTTTGTTTAGCACATACAAGACATGATTCAAGGACATAATGGATTAAATCAGTCATGCTGTCCCAGTAGCATAGATTCCTGAGACACTGGTAGGTTTTTTCATGGCGCCATGACCTAAAGTAATATGTGCTTCCATAGTGATCATATTTGTAGCTGACAGGTGGAAATTAAGGAGCCAAGCAAGTTCCCTTTTTAAGTAATCTTTTATCAGTTTGGGTTTGTGCCATCATTTGTTTAACTGCTCTTGGACTTCCAGAGCCTCTCAATCCTACACTTATGGTTGACCTATAAGCTGTATACCTTATATTATTCTGATGAATTTAAGGTAATTATTGTCAAGTGAGATAGTACATCAGCATTTTATTGTATAGCACCCACTTGATAAACTATTAAGAAGTCGTAACCTTTTATCTTGAGAGCTTAATGCGCGAGCCTGAAACCTGGGTCCTTCATCTGCTATAACCAAAGTGATGCATAACTTAATACAATAGTAAAATGCTTCCCATAAAGATAGGGCCAAAATTGCTTATTAACCAAGAGTATAACTAAAAATTCTCATTCTATGAAGCTATATTTCCATTCTGCCTTGGGTAAGGTTTTAATGAAATAGGCTACAGGGTGGTCGACTTGGTTGCAATTAAGTTGGGCTAGAATAGCTCCAACTGCAACGTCACTAGCATCTGTGGATAAAAAGAAGGGTTTGTCAGACCCAGGATGAATCAAAAGTGGGGCATCCATTAAAGCTTCTCTTAAAGAGTCAAAAGCTTTTTATTGTGATTCTTCTCAGTGATATGGAACTTCCTTATGGAGCAGGTAAACAAGGGGTTTGGCAAGTTAAGCAAAATGAGGGATTATTGATGGTAGTAACTGACTATCCTTAGAAAAAAATGCACATCTCTAAAGCTTTAGGGGGCGAGATATCTTTTGGATGGTGTTGACTACCATATAGCGTTGAAATACCCTCAAAAATAACCTTATGGCCATGGAACTTAATCTCATTTAGAAAAAACTACATTTTTCAGGCTTTAACTTGATAGATGCAGATCTCATTAGTTTGGAAACCTCTCAAAGGTGCTTCAAGTGCTCATGGAAGGTTTGGGAGAATACCATACATTATCCTGGTAAAACTGCAGGACATTATCAGATCTTGGAGTATACCATCCATGACCCGCTAAAGTTACAGGATTGTTGCATAACCCTGGGGCATGTGAGCAGGTTTGAACAGGGCTTTGCTAGAAATGAGTGCATTTTTTCCTGCCTTCTGGAGCCAGATTAATCTTCAGTATCCACTAGCAAGATCCATAGTGAGAAGAACTGCAATATAGCTAAATGATGGAGAGACTGGTGGATTTAAGGCAATGGTATATGTTCTTTTGTGTAATTACGTTCAATTTTTGATAATCTATTACAACGCGGTGACTGCCATCCTCCTTGCAGATCAGTAGCAGGGGGGAGCCCAAGGACTCTGAGAAGGCTTTAGGAGGCCGGCGTCAAGCAGTTGTTTCAGTTTCCGAGTGACTTAGGCTACTAAATCTTGGATTTCCAATAAGGTTGAGCTCATATGGGCTGAAAATTTCC